>JBAMYA010097288.1:0-20883 GCA_037176975.1 Arrhamphus sclerolepis | reverse complement strand
AAAACGTAAAAGGTGGTCGTAATACGGCGCTGGTACAAACGACCTATGTGGTCGTTTTTCGGAGGAGGACAGTCTCCTGTGAGAGAGATCCACAATTTCGCTCATCAGTTTAACTGAATTTAAGATAAGTTTTCAGTTTCATTTTATTTTTACGTTTGCTCTGGAGCAGAGAAGTTTAACCAGAATACATTCAAACATTTTGTTTATGTTTTGTCCTTTTGTCTGCATCCCCCTATGCTTTGTGTCATTGAGTTGTATTATGTATAATTAAGTCCAGAAAAAGTCTAAATTAAAGCCCTGAATTAAGTTGTTGAACTTATGTGCTCATTTTAGTTCTTCAAAAACATCAGAGACAGGCTGCCCCATGTCGTGATCACCAGAGTTTAAGATCTTATCCCCAATAGCCACCACACATACATTTGGGGGAATAACATCTGCTTAAATACACGCACAAAGGCTCAACAGACCATGTGAAACCAGGATGGCAGCCTAGAGTGCATGACTGAAAAAAGAGATCCCATTGTGGTTTCCACTGGTGCTCCTCTCTTCCATTCTTGATCCATCACAAATGGTAGCACATGCAAACCTCCTCTACCAGTCCCAGATGTTTCGCAAAGTCTCTCTGTGCTCCTTTCTCTTCTTCATGCCATCCATCTCTGTTGTGTTGTTTTGTCTTCTGTCTCCACATCCTCCCATCTTGAGCTCCTCTTTACCAGAGTCCCTGACCCTCCCTAAACCCAGTAAAACCTTTTCATACATCAACAACACATAACCCAGCTCACATGCAACGCTAAATCAACTTCCCCCTGACACTGAGGCGATGTTTCCGCAGCGTTCCCACAGCTCTTGTTAAACCTCTGGCTGGCTTTACAGGGCCTTTTTGCTTGGCCTCTCATGACTCCACGTCCCCTCTGTGATCCACCTCAGCAGTTTAAAGATAAGCCAGCCCCCTCACACTGTGTGGATCAATGTTGCGCATTTAAGTCATTGCCCAGGAAAATGAGCTTGCAAATGAAGGATGCATGTGTTTATGAAAATGTGTGTGTTCTGCATATGTTTGAACTCACCCACTTCGCGCCTCATGCTTTTGAAAGTATAAACGTTACCTTTGACTCCCAGTCAATGATGTGTAACAGTCACAATGTCAGGTCTTCCATCCTCTGCTGACCTCTGACTGCCGTCCCCAGCTCATTCTGACACAGTTAGGATGCTAACACCATAAAAATCATGACCATGGCTCTGTTAGGAAGTTTTACAGGACAAGGCTCAAAGACAGTCGTAAAGATGGAATATCCAAACATAAAAAAAACAAGATATTATGTCTCGCCAGTTCTAAAGTGATCCTTGTTCTCTTACTGAGTCAGTTAGTGCAGATGTTCATCTGATACCCTTTATTTAGCCAGGAAATGTTGATAAAATGTGTCATACAGGTCATTTAGAGTCTCTTTCCACAAAACAGAAACATCCTGGTATATGAAAACCAAAGGATGATGGATTACAAAGATGTTTATTTTTCATACACATGTTTTGGGGGGTGGGGTCCATCTGCTATAAATTCTAAATGGAGTCCAATAACCACATGACATGCACTCTCTCTGATGGATGAGGGTTATTGTCTTGCAAATGTATGATTCTTCTGATTTTCTTGTCAATAAAAGGTTTTGTTAAATGAAATGCAAAAACAAAAAAACAAACAGCCAGCTGGAACAATGGGACACAGTGCAGAAATCACAGAGACAAACCTCATGGAAGCCATCATGCCTGTCTAGTTCTCACATGGTAGCAGACTCATCTCCTGACTGACTGCTAAATCCAAATAATTTGTAGATACTTGAATATCAATTTAGCTGTGGCCTCTTACAGCCCTTCAAAAGTTGTGACTAACAGTATTATTGAAAATATAGGATCCATTTACTAGCTGATATTAAAGCAACACTACAAGACTTGAAGCCGCCCTAAAAAGATTTCTAAAATTATTTCAGTTCAAAATACCAATTGCACTGCCACCAAAGCCTAAGTGTGTCTGGACTGCCTGCATTAAAATGATGTATTTTGGTATGTGAGCTATGCTCAGGAAGAAACACCTCCTAGCTGCCAATCAAAGCGTAAAACTAGTTTTACAGCACTTGTTAGTGTTTGCTAGGTGGAGACCCTAACTAGATGAGGCTGTCTAATGTACATGATCACTACGACTGTCGTGACAGAGACAGCAAAGAAAATGAAGAAGGTTACGTCAGAAGAGGCAAGAAACAGAAAGAGAGAACAATCCAGCAAGATCCTGTACACCAGTCAGTACTGGACGGCATAAACTCGCTGGCATGAGCCTAAAAAAGCAGAGAGCTGCAATTCTGATGGTGTCCTACCTTTGCTGCTATTGGATTAGTAAGTCATATATTTTTATTGCCTTTTACATTCTGTGTTTTTGAGTTTGGTTGTTATCAGACTGTATTACTAAAGTACTTTGTTTGCTCATCAGATCAAAGTTTACTTCGTAATAGAAGTCGGGAGATGAGGTAATGTGTTTGATAGCTTGCATGATGTTTAGTATTCTTACTACAAGTTGGGTGTAGTGATTGTTTCCAAATGAGCTCTTGGGATTTACCAGTTCTTCTCTTATTAACTGGTCAACAAATGCATGTGTGTTGCGTTGCTCCTAGGGAGGCTCACACAGCTACAGTATTTGCGACAGTGGTTACATATAGTTGCACTTCACAACCAGGGACGGTGCTAAAGAGCACAATCTATTGTGAGGTTGCTTTAAGTTGCTATTTAACTAATAAAACTGGTAGAGCCTCATCAAAGTCCCATTTATTCTTAAATCAGTTAGCAGGTGACTGGGGACAGAAAATAGCACTGATTCCATGATTTCTTAGTCTTCTGTTAACTAATAATTATTTCATCACATTGATTATTAATGGCTGACACTTCCATTTAATAAAGATACAGAAAGTGAAACCAACATTGCTTCTTTTCTGTAATTACTGTTGCTAGTTAAGGGCTGTCTGTGATGCATAAACCACAGTTAATTGTTAACAAAGCCAGCTCCAAATCATTACATAAATCACAACAGCCGGAGGAAGCTGCTTGGACTAACACATAATTCATGGAGAGAACAATAGAACACAAGATGCACCCGTCATGCCAGAATGGCAATGGGGGGAGGCAAAGGTAGCTGAGCAGGCGGCACAGTTGACGCCAACTGCAGCACACCTGGTCCTCGTGACCTCTCACTTCAGCCCTGCACATCAGAGCCAAAACCAGAGAAAAAGGAACATCTGAAGACCATGTTCTGAAGGGATGGGAAGGATTGCATGCTATGAGGAAGGCAACAGTAAAAGTGAAGTGAAAAAACAGACAGAAATATAAAGAAGAAATTGTTCAAACTATCAAGCTTATTGACACCAACATACACAGCATTTTATTCTGTAATATTTGTCAAAGCATTTCCTGTTTCAGGAGACCTGCCCATGCATGTGAGGAAGGTTGATGTGTCAGAAAACAAGCATCAATAGGCACATGAGTGCAGCGGCATATGCAAACAAATTTCAGTGCATTTAAAATGGCTGATAAATCCTCTCTGAGCACTAAAACAACGTGTGCTCTGTCTAAAGCAAACATGTTACTCGCACCCAGTCACACACATACATGCTCAGAGCGCACTGATTTATCACTGGCTGAGTCAATATAGAGATGGATGACAGGAGCAGGGGAGAAAAAAAGAAAGGAATGGAAGGATAACAGGTGGACAAACTGTCCCTGCAGCTACTTTGAACACACAGAAAGGGCTCAAGGTAAATACTGGCAGCATGCCAAGGCACGGACATAAGAACACACACACACATATATCCTAATAAAGGTTTAGCCACAACACGCAGTCCAACATACACACAAACTCCAACATACACACACTCTTGTTCAGAAGAACAGGGATACATGCACACCAGAGCACTGTAAAGCTGTCATATGCTCGGCTCTGCCGCAGTACTGAACCCAGGAGCCCTCTCTCCTTTAGCTCCATCTGTCGTTCTCCCCTCCTTCTCCTTCTCTTCTCCTCTCTAGCACCCTTCCTCACTCTCCTTTCTCCTTGTAATACATCTTAACCTTTCTCACATACTACTTTTGCATTCTTTTTCCTTTTCTCTCATCATCTCTTTTTTCACCCTCTTTTCACTGAGGTAAGAATCCTAACCCCAGATGAAAGAGACATGAGGGGAGGAGTGAGACGTGAATGGGAGTCATGTCAAACAGTCAGATTGAGAGCTTATGTCTGAGAGAAGCCCAAAATCTGACATTCTTGACTTCAGACACAGACAGTTTCATGCACACTCTTTGTGTGTGTACTAACCTTATTGCACCCTGTAGCTCTATGAACTCTCAATATGATTTTGACTTTGGTGTTTGGAGCAGTATATCATACATTTTTTTTCTTATATGCATGGCTAGCACAGTGAGGCTTTATCTAATTTTTTTCTCTCTTTCTTTCGGCTTCTTCATCCTGTCGGCTTGCTGCTCAGAATAGCATCCTCTTGGATTTATTTCAGAGAAAAGTGCAAATTGAAAAGACACAACCAATTATTCAGCAAACCGTTAAGAAGCTTCACAGAAAGCACCCACCAGACACATCATGTTTACATGGCAGTTGGAAGGTGAACATTATTTCTTTTTAATTTTTCTGTGAAGCTGTAGTTAAAAAGAAAGTAAAAGTACACAATGGCAATAAAAATACATTTGAATCAACTGCAAACCATTGAGACCAAGAATAGAAATAGTCTTAAAGGAGAAGGAGTTGTTGAAGTCAGCGTTATCATTTACAATCTTTCAAAAATCAAAGAGATGAGAGCTAAAAGGATTTCTGATATTTACAAGAACAACTGGAATCCAGATGTGGTATGTTAGATTCTTATTGTCTAGTATTTGACAATGCATATACCAGCAACCAGACACTGGCTATTTAGCATCTCTCATTCATAGTTCATGTAACTGCAAGCATTTGAATTAGAAAAAAAAACAAAAACAAAAAAAAACAAAAAAAAAAGCATCTTTATCAATGCATTGTGGATGAAGGTTGGATGAAGGATATAAGATCAAACACAGACTTGGCAAACATGTTTGAGCGCTATTAGTGAGCTAGTTTCCAAGGTACAGCCTTGCTCTTCCAGTGCATTCCCACAGATGATCAATCAGATCAAGATCTTGGTAATTTGGATAAATCAACAACTTGAATCTGTTTCCACATTCCTAAAAACCATTACATTTTTTTTTTCCAGTTTGACAGTGTGTGTCCTCAGGAGGTAGAACAAGTATCTGCCAATGGAAGGATTGGTAGTTCAATTCCTGGCCTCTTCACTGCAAATGCAGAACCATCTTTGGGCAATAAACATTAGATCACATTGATAATAATGTTTTCACTTGTGTGTCAGTGTGTTTATAACATAAATAAACATGACAGGCAAAAACAAAAAAAAAAAAAAAAAAAAAAGATGCTATGGCTCAATGTTACTTGTATTGTTAAAGTGCTTTGAGTTTTCAAATGTCATTTTCATATATGACATTATAATTATACAGTATAATTATACACAATGGGCCAGATTTACTAAAAGTTTGCATGTATTAAAATGAGTGCAAATTCACTGCACACACAAAGAAAACAAAAAAAATGTACTGATTTACCAACAGTGGGCGCAAGGGTTTGCATGCAAAATAGAGCGTCTAATCCAGTTAGTATGTCCGCTGCAATGAATATGGGGCGTTCATGCACAATTCTGTGTGTGTGGGGAGGAGAATATCTAAATATATTGATTTACCATCACTTTACGGATGGTAAATGCTGATCCAGCATTGCCATTTTGGACCTGTTGGAGGAACTTATAAGTGATTTGGAACCAGCCACGAGAAGGAGTCACGCAATACCTGCAATAACAAAACTCCTTTCTCGGTTACACTTTTTTTACATTTGCGTCCAGCATACGGTAGCTGTTACAGATGGGAGCTCCCACTTCTGCTTTTCAGATGTGGTGTCAGAAGTCCCCAATGTCATGTGGCGCCGGATGCCCAGGGTGATTAGAATGACACCAAACAAGGCTTTTCTTTTCTTTTTTTCACTGTCACTACATTTCTCAGAGTGATAGGAGCTTGAATGTGCAGCGCGTCTGTGATGCTGAAAGCATCATTACCAACGTTGTGGCAAAATACCCCAGGTCAGTGCATGATTCTTTCATTCTGAAAAACAGTTTTCTGTTTTCCAAGTTGCGAAATTGGAGATGGCTGGCTTGTAGGTGAGTTAATTTGTGAAATCCTTTGTGAAATAATCTATTAGATTAGAAACAAGAGCATGTGTCATATTCATTCATGTTTTTTTTGAGAAAAATTAAAAATTATGAGAACCACATATGCTGCAGAAATAAGATATAACGAGGCCCATACAAGGAATATTGAGGAGCACACTGTTGGAATCCTGAAGAGCAGGTTCTGTTGTTTGATTTGTACTGGTGGAGCACTGCTGTACAGGCCAGAAACAACACGCAAAACATTCATTTGAAAAGAGTGTCTCCAACACGTTTTTGCCACCATTGCCACCATTTGCGCAATCCCTCTTAGTAAATGACGCACAAACTGTGGTTCCACCTCACGCAAAATTCTTGCAGGTGGAAATTATTACACGCAAACTGGGATGTTGATAAATGTGGCCCAATATATTTAAAACTGGGCAAAGGTTATCAGCTTCCTTTACCTTCATCTTTACAAACTTCACTTCTCAAGGTTATCTAAGCACATCTAGTTAACTATTTGTGGGCATTTTTGTGAATTCACTGCATTGTGATAATATTCAGTATGGTTTTTTTTTAATGACAAGTTTGTGCAGTGTTAGCAGTTACCATTCTTGCTTGAAAAATGGTTTGATGGTCTTGATGTTTTTAACACTCTTTATATATCAAAAAGACAGAGAATGTATAAATGTTATTTTATTATTTGGAAGCATTAATTCCAAATCTGGTTCTGCTATCAAGACAAAGTCTTTTTGTTTTTTTTGTTTTTTTCCTTTTTCAGCTCAATAATAACCCCCCCCCCAAAAAAAAAATTAAAATAAAAAATAAAAAAATCAATATGCAGTGATTCTTACTAGTAGGCAGATAACTAATGCAGTCTAACTAATTTTAAAAAGGTGAGGGTCAAGTGACAGTATGTATATAATGATATACCTATAATGGTATACTTTGGTGTACTTTATTTGACATAGTGTCACATGAAGAGTAAATCTGATAGTTTTAGATTAATAGCATTCTTTCAGCAGATGTTTAAAACCTTTGTATTTGTTCTTATTTCTTCATATTCCAACCTCTAAGTCCTTTAACACCCTAAAAGGCAGCGTCACAGTTTTGGTCTCTTAAATATTATTTGTCAGAGAGATTTTCTCTTTGAGTTGTCAAATGTGAGAGTGTTTTGGTGTTCAAAGATCCATCATTCCTGCTGAACTTATCCAGTTAATGCCTGAATTTGTAACCACATTGCATTTTTTTATGCTCCACATAATTTTTTTTTATGCTGTGGAAACCTTTCTATAATCCTAAAGTCAAACTCTGCCTGTCAAATCCTGCCTGAAGTAAGGAACAAAATTAATCTTTTCTCACATTTTCATCTTGTAAGGATGTTTTGACCTTTTTTTTTTAAAAGGAAGAAACATGAGAACACACACAGAGACACAGAGACATACACTCAGTTTACCTCCCTGCCAGGTACAGTATCCCAGATAATCCATAAGGTAAACGGGGGTGGGAGGGGGCGGTTATCCATCGAGATAAGTCCTGCTATTGATGACATGAGGATGTCTTGGTGACAGGCTGCTGACAGGAGGGTCAATAAGGGAAGCAAGGGCAGGAGGGAGGGGGAGAAGGAAATGGGAGGACAGTGTCAATCATTAGGGTTAATGAAAAGTGCAAACACTCTCACACACTGGCAGAGCTCACATTAACATACTTACACAAGACAGCATGAAAACACAGACACAAAATCAGAGGCTGAGTGAGGCTGTCCAACTGGCTGGACAAACATATACTTTTTGACTGTAAGCAAAGGAAAATGAACATGACATCACATCAGAACAAGACCATTTAGGAAAGCTGAAGAGTGTTAATCTCAATCTCATCTACATAGATATATATTTGTGGTAAATAGAGATGTCTTATCAATAGCATATCCCGGCTCAAAATATTACAATTCTTGTAGTTTTTGAATTTGTACACATATGTAAATGTCAGTTGATTTCTCAAATATTTTATTCATACTTGTTTATATGCTATACCTATAGAAACATCATTCATCTCTGGATAAAACACTCTCATAATGGATGAATTTTGACTGACATTTGAATAAAGCAAGCATCGATTACATTCATACTTCCACTTTGATTTAGAGATCACAAAGCAGGAGCATGACAACAATGACACATCAAAGTCATTAAACATGCACTTGAGATCTTCATGTTCAACATTTGATGCAACAGAAATTAAATAGGCTATGGAAAATGCCACTTACTTTGTCAGTGATTTTAGTATTAGATGGATCTTTGTGTCATGATGCAACATATAAGAACACATATTTTAATAACTGCTTTGTTCTCAGGACCTCCAGGGTGGAAAGTACATCAAGTGTTCCCGTATCTACTTTTTAGGCAAAGTTTTTCTTGATGTACCAAACCTCTGGGCGGATGCATGATATACTTTAATCTGTTTCTGTTTCAAACTTGAGTCATAATGACTGTACTCTCAGAAGAATGTTGAATCCTATCATCGACCATATCCATCCATCCATCCATCCTCCCAGTTGATCAAGCTTCTCACATTAACTCTAAAGGAGAGCCCAGCCACCCTGTAGAGGAAACTCATTTCAGCTGCTTGCACTCCCAATCTCATTCTTTCCGCCACCACCAACAGCCGGTAAACATAGGTGAGGGTAGGAATGTAGATCAACTAGTAAATTGAGAGGTTTGCCTTCCAGCTCAGCTCCTTCTTCACCATGACAGTCCAATGCATCGTCTGAATCACTGCAGACACTGTACTGATCCATCTGTCAACTCCTCGCTCCATCCTTCCCTCACTTGTGAACAAGAACCCGAGATACTTGAACTCTTAAGGGAAGGTGGCTCAGTGGTAGAGGGTTTGGCCATGAACCTAAAGGTTGGTGGTTTGAGCCCCCTCCTGGGTACATCGAAGTGTCCTTGGGCAAGACACTGAACCCCTGATTGCTCCCGGTTGTCAGGCCAGCGCCGTTGTATGGCAGCTCTGCCGACAACTGGTGTGTGAATGGGTGAATGCTTACAGTGTAATGCGCTTTGGTCCTGTAGAAATACAATTGTAAAGCGCTATACAGTATAAGTGCAAGCCATTTACCATTTTACCATCTCTTCTACTTGGGGCAGGACCACATCCCCAACCTGGAGAGGACACTCCACCTTCTTCCAGCTGAGGACCATGGTCTCGGATTTGGAGGGGCTGATTTTTAACCCAGCTCACTTCGCACTCAGCTGCGAATCGCTCCAGTGAGATCTGGAGATCCCAGCTCAATCTGACTTACTGCTGGCAATGGGAACCTCTGGCGCTGGTCGTACAGAGGCCAGACAGCCTATGCAAGGAAATCCGGTACCCCATACTTCTGAAGCACCTTCCACAGGAGTGCTCAAGAGACACGGTCAAACGTCATTTCCAAGTCCAAAAAACATATGTAGACTGGTTGGGTGAACGCCCATGCCCCCTCCAAGACCCCAAAGAGGGTGTAGAGCTGGTCCACTGTTCCACAACCATGATGAAAACCCCATTGCTCCTCCTCAATCTGACATTTGAGATATCTGACAGACCCTCCTCTCCAGCACCCCTGAATAGACCTTCCCAGGTAGGCTGAGGAGTGTGGTCATTCCAACTTCTTCCCATTATATATTATTATAAAATTTACTGGATCAAAATGGCTAAACTATGTACTTGGGAATCCTTTTCCACCACATTTCAATAGCAATTTGAAGTGGTACATTACACTCTTAGAGATTGTGGTAGATGAAGAACATCTCATTAACAAAAATAAGAAACATCTAGTAAATTTCCTCTAATGATAAAGAAAGCTATTCCAGAAGTGATCTGAACATGATTAGGTATACCTGTCTAATGTTAGTTGTGGCCAGCAAACAACTGGTTAGATAGAACAAACAGTTGAGTTTTTTCGAAGACATTGGTTGAGTGTTTGAGCACACTGGTTATTCTCAAATTCTGCTTACAAAAACAGCAGCAATCATTGGATTCCATTTTCATTATATTGCTGTCTTGCTCTATCAAACCTTTCTCCACAACACACTGCCATTGAATATTTTATATTGCTCTGAATACATCACCTTGTCCATTGCTCTGGTTGGTTGTAGAAGTAACCAACTGTGTACAGTGGCAGTTTAAGAAATAGCAGTTGGTCCCACCTCCAGGATGAAGAGGGTCTTATGACTCAACTTCAGATCCGGTATCTGTCCAGATGTGGGTCTGATTTATCAGGCTAGTAGCTGTCTGGATCAGCAGGAAGTCATAGCATAAGTCAGCAGATTCGCCATGAAAAAGCGAGAGAGAGAAAAAAAAAAAGAGAATATAATTTCTATCTGTGTTTGGAAAAATGTTTGAGGTAGAAAGAGTGAGAAAATAAAGAGCAAAGGAGACTAAAGCTGAAGGAATGACAGGGACAAGGGAGGGAAAGAAAGAGGAAGAGAATTGGTTGTGACTGTTGGATGAAGAAGGACAGGGCTGAAGAAAGTGCATCATGAAAGACGGTGAAGTGTTGGAGGACAGGAAGAAAACTGTGGATAGAGTGACAGGAAGAAAGAAAAATCTTGGAGTCAGAGGCAAAGTAAAACATTAATTGTGACAGATGAGAGAGGAAGTGAATGTGAGATTTACTGTGTGCTTTTGTGTCAACCTTTGTGTGTGTGTTTGTGTGTGAAAAAAATAATGTGTAGGTAGGCACATGAGAGAGGTGGGGGGAGTAAATTGGTGCTGACATGGTTAGCAGGTTGTGACATTAATTAGTAGGACTCAGTGGCTGTTGAAACATAATCTCCCAGAGAAAGGAGACACCGGTGGGGGGCGTGAGGGGGACATCAAAACACACACACAGTCTATCTGTGTTGACCTCACCTCCTGCAACTGGGGACAAGGGGTTATTGTCTTAATGTGGTCAAGATGTGTACCTGGTATATCTGGATGTTTTTGTGGCTTTTAAAACTTGAGTAAATCCAGGATTAAGACCAGCACAAGTGAGTTGGAGAAATAATCAGTATTTTATGAATTTGCTTTGTGTGTGTATGTGTGTACATGTGTGCATGAGTTTATTTATAAGGTGTTATAGTTACGGCAAGGTTGCATCATTTTCTGCCCATTGCATTTTTATTGTCTTTGTGTAGGAAAGCTGGGACATGGCTAGATGTGATAGTTACAAGCAGAGTGAAAAAACAAAGGGATCAAAACTAAACTGAGAGTTCATAATCTGCCTCCTCCTTCTCCCCTTTTCCCCTTTTCCTCTCATTAATGTCTAATTGCAAAGGAAATATTGAATATAATATAATATAATATATAATATAAATTTTCTGTCATTTATCATAGGATAATAAAGTAAAACCTATTTATTTCATCTTTCTAATTTATATTAAAGTGTTGTTTGTTTGTTTTTTTTACAGATAGATTACCTTCTGAACAATTTGATCCGCACAACTGCAGATTAGTCTAATAACAAAATGTAACTTATTAGCTACAAAGCATTCAGGTCTGTTGACTGAGCTGGGAGAACAATACTAATTTGATGAAAATCTGAACTACACAATGACGGACATGGGTTCAAGCAACGTAATGGGATTGGTTTACACAATACTACATAGAGGCTGCATTTAGGCATAAAAAAAGAAAGCAAAGCAACAAAGCACTTGTATATCTTATTTTTCACTATTTTTAAGTAATTTTGATATGTTGTCTTTGGAGAGATGGTTCAGCTGAGGTTTGTGGGCATTCATTTATGCCCAGCTCTCTGGCATTTTTCTGTCATTAATTTGTAGATTTGCTGGAGTATTTTGGAATAATTTCCAGTTGCTTTAGTTAAGTTGTCAACCAATGCCTTCATACTTAATGTAGCAGCTTCAAATCATTGCCCTTCCACCACCATGTTTGACAGTTGGTATGAAGAGAAATTCAACATTACATTAAAAGAGTGTAGTTAATGGAGTTCTTTTATAACATGGGAAAGGGACATGTTTTCTTTTGACATTTTTGATTTTGCTTAAAAATTAAATTAAATTAGGATTAAGTTACTAGGTCAAACATTACAATATAAGTAATCTTTTTTTCTTTTCTTTCCTTTCCTTTTTTAAACCTTCAACAAGTCTGAATTTCCAAGATCTGTTATCAATCATTAAACTGACTAAACAGTGATAAGGCAGCTTGCATTACGCAGGCTTTGGTTAGCAGCGGTCTGGGGCAGTTTTACTGGGCTTCTGCCATTGACATATGGTAGCATTACCAGGTATGGGCCCACAAAAGTTTTCAGGAACATTTATGGAACTTAGTGAAGTACCTGACCCCCCTCTTGGGTTAGATACTTAAACTACCCCAGTAGGTGAAAAAAGGAGGGGATCTGAATTTACACCTTTGTGGAAAATGGCAAATACATACACACATGGAGACTAGGAAAAGATTGAAATGTTCCGCAATGAAAAGCCAGGATGTACCTGCCATCATAAAGACACAAGAGCTGAAAGGATCCAAGAGCAGGATCTGCCCTGCTACTTCCAGCCTCCTAGGTTTTAACCTGGACCCACTAAAGGACCAATTATAATAAATCCATGAATCAGTAGAGTTTTTGTAGAATTCAAACAAAAAATATTCATTAAAAGACTGGTGGAAATCAGCATTGCCAAACTTGATTGGATCACACATTCATAGTCTGTGTTGTCAACAGAAGTGGACATCAGTGAAAGTAAATTACTCCTGACCTACAGGAATCACATGGCCCACACTTTCCTAAATATGCGTGACAAGAGCGCATGCTCTTGACAGCCCACATGCTAAAGAAGGTCAAAGGGCAAAAGGGAGACAGAGCCACATATACAGACAGAGGGAGAAAGAGGCTAAAAGAGACAGAGAAGATAGAGGCTGCCTTTCATTCAGAGGTCTGAGGAGCTGTAGAACTCAGACATACACAGCCCGTTAGCTTTGTTAACAAAAGCCAGCAGCAGAACCAATGCAAACCATACGCAGTGTGGAGACACCAGGGTGAGTAAGTCAGAACATGTGTGTCTGCGTGAGTGTGTGTGAGTTGTGACAAAGCAGCAGGTCTTTTTTTTTTTTTTTTTCCTCCAAGCATGCATTCCCCTCAAAGTGCAACAGAGTACCCTCCCCATTTTGTCCAGGCTTATATCATAAGCATGTCTGGTTTTATTTCTCATCTGTTCAGCTTTCCTGTGGGTCCTGAGCCACTGCCACATTTCACAGGATCACTCCACCATTCCATACATAAAGCTGTTCTGAGCTGCCTCTCATCACATCCAAATAAAACCAGAACATAAGTTCAGAGAAGAAAGAAGCGATGCGCCAGAATCAAAATGTTCAGTAGCTAAAAAATCATATGAGACTACATGGATGTATCAAATTTGCCCACAGATGCACTTATTGTAAATTAATTTGGGGTCTGGGATGGATTAGAGATGAGCATCAGCACAACATGTAGAATATTTTAAGAAGAGTCTGGACTCCGGTTAATAATAAAATGCTTGGGAAATTGTTGTTATAATTTAATTTTCATTTGCTGAACTGGGATTAGAATAACTCAGGAGAAAATGCTGCATCCTGCTCTAACAGAGTTTATTGTATTTTATTGGAAAGACCTTTTCATGTGGTCATTGCTTGTCTCTGATTCATCTCTCCTTTTTCCTTCTGTGTATGAAAGAAAAAAAAAAGCTAAATTTATTAAAACATTAGTACACAGAACAAGTTACAACAGCACAGCGAAAATAAATAAAGTATAATAAAGGAAAATGGCAATGAAAAGGGGAAACACAGGACTATATAGACTATATATACTCCAACTCACAGTTGTGTTGACAAGACACAGGAGTACACAATTACATCAGAGCAGGCCAGAAAAGGAAGTCACAAACCTGAAAGAAAACACTTTCATAATAAACAAGGAAATCATGCTAAATGCAGAGCAGCAACACAAAAGCAAAAAAAAGAAAAAAAATCAGTAGCAAACTCAAACTAAAACGTAACAAGAGGGCTGGATAAGACTCAAATAATCGCAAAATCAATCCTCAAGAAGTTTACTGTACATAACCATACTTATGAAGACAATTTAAAAATGTAAAAGTAGTGTAGAAAAACAACAAAAACAGAAACTAAATACATAAAAACAATAAAATTGTAGAAATAACATGTGTTGAATAACAGCACATGCATTTTATAAATCAGGTTGTGGTGTACGTGTGATTTTGCATGTTTAAAAGTCTGTTGGCCTGAGGAAAGAAACTGTTCATCAGCCTGCTGATGGGTTAAGGGTTCTCCTATCTCCTCCATGAAGGCAGTAGGACAAACTGGCAGGCAAGAATGAACAAAGGTTCTTTAGCTGTGCAGAGAACCGTGTGAAAAGACCAAGATCACATGCTAAGATTCTCTCTGTAAACACTGAGATAACACAAAACAAATAAACAACTGGGAATGAAAACTATGGAGCTCCAAACCCATCACCCCCTAACAGTACTATGACTACCACAGTGCCATGCATGATGTTCATCTTGATACAGAGACACTCCTCCTAACAGTTGTTTGGGCTGTTTGTGCGGAGGATGGACCACACACTTAGAGGCATGAACGTTTCTCCATGTTCTCTGGTTTTAAAGGAATATTTTGAAAATACCTTAGGTATATGAAAGTGCTTTTTTCAACCATACTTTTCTAGGTCTGGTCACAGCAAGTGGTTTAAGCAGTGGAGTCAGCATCTCCACACGACTTCACTCCTCTCTTCTATGGCGTCTGCCTCTGAAATCAGTCATACAACTTTGCACTACTCACCTCAGAGGCACAGCAAATGCTACAAGATGTGAAATTAAGTGAAACAAATCCTGGAAAGCTCAATAATATGTCCTTTGATGTGAGTCTGTGATGTCATAGTACCGTGCAGATCTGAGCCTCACACTGAAAGACATATTTTCAAATTAAGGTGGCCCCAGAGAAAGGGAAATGGTTGTGTTGCCTTTGAGCTTATGAGTGGGTGCTCACTTCAGACACCAAATTATATGCAATCAAGTACAGAAAAAAGTACCTTTAATTTTTATGTTCCATGTGATAGGTGTAGCTGAACCTATGAGCATCTCTTTTGTGTCTGTGTGGTCTTGTGAAGGACTGATGACCTGTCCAGAGTTTGCTCTGCCTCTTTGCTCATTTCAGCTGGGACAGGATCCAAATACTTCTATAAAAACTGAGTTTTTCGCAAGCGCTACTGCTCTTGGAGCTGTACTCGACAGAATGATGCATGCTGCCAGTTTGAGCCTAAAAGTCATCCCATAAAAAAAATGATGCAACTAAAATCTGAGTTTGGGGTGTGCGTCTGCAAGAATCATTTTTGTGGCATGACCTGGGAATGGAAACATTAGCAGACGTTCTGGTTTTCAAGCTCATTGAAGTGCTGACAGGAAGAAGAGAACTGAGTAAAAGTGGGTTTGAAAGTCTGAATGATCATGATCAGAATCATACTGTTATGTTAGAGAATCTGACACGAGGCAGCTGAGATTATGAGGAAAAAAAGAAAAGAACTGCAATAATGGCACAGATTCAACAACAGAAGAATAAAAACAGACTTCAGGAAACTGTATCCAGTACCAATTTAAAACTTCATAGCTCACTTGGAAGCGTTGCTCCATTTAAAACCAAACAACTTTATTACACATGCCATGCAGTACAAAACAGGCAGTTTTTAAATGAGACAGAACATTTATAATCAGCTAATTAAACATGTCAGACACAAACTTTCATTCTGGAAATGTGTGAAGTGGGAGAAAAATTGTGCTAGTACACAACAAAATGAAAAAAAAAAAAATGTGATAGGACCCAGACTGTGACCTCCTGCATAGCAGACTGACACTTTACACTACCGTCCAGCACTCCTGCCTCCTCCTCTGTGGTTAGGATGGATACAGTCCAAACTGGAAACTAGGAGTGTACATACATGCTGTTGTGTTCACACATTTGTTCACACATACTGCCTGCTTATAAATAATGAATTTCATGTCACAAAAACTCTTGTTCAAACTGAATGTCCACACTAAAGCTATAAGTTGGACCTCACATTCTCTTTTGCAGCTTTTTTCCAAAGTTATTCACATCTTTAGTGTTTGAGTTCATTCTGGACTGAAGAATCAAACTGGTTATGATCGTATTAACAAATTCAGGGACCTCTGCATGTGCTTTGTGCGTGTGTTCTCTGCTTTTCTGGACAGGTGTTCATCTGATCTATGATCAGAGCGCATGGAGCAAAGATAGAAAATGAATGGATGTCTTTTGTGTCCAAATCTTAATTAATACTGATATTAGATCATTGTTCATTATATGTTCAAACTCAGGTAGTTTCAGCACTGATCTGCATCAGTTTAACCCCAAATATGAATGATCAGAAATGTAACAGAGGTCTTATAAAGGATTATAAGGTGAAATACAAACTGTTTTAGATCACCAGAGCAGAGCTGATAATGAATGCTACCTCTGGTGTGACAGGAAACTAGCATTTTCTGGACAAAAGCACTTATATCGAGTTTACACTTCGCTTTTCTTCAAAGAGAAGAGCAGGACCCACTTCACAAATATTCATAAAGGCCTACTCGTCAATATTGCAGTCTACTCCTTTTCAAATATTGCTTTTTCAAATCCATCCACTTTTTCAAAAATGTGCCTACTTTTGCCAACTTTTTTTAGAACCAACCTTTTCTCCTCTCTCCTCTTCAGTACCTTTTAGCCCGCATATTCGCTTTAGCTGCTATCACTTTCAGTTATCCCATCATTTCCTGTTTTACCTTCAACTCGCCGTTGTGCTTTATTCCCAGCAGACAGGGCCTAACGACAACATTGTGTGTGCAAATGAGAGAGAGACATTGAAAGAGAGAGTGAGAGAGAATATGTGTGTTTGTGTGGAGGTATATGTGAGAGCCTGAAAGAGAGCAGGGTAAAGAAAAGGGGAAAAAAGTAGGGAAGGAGAAGAAAAAGAAAAAAAAGACTCCCTGAAGGTGTGACAATATGGAAGGACACTCCAGAGACCAAAAACTGAAAGACTGCTCTTTTAATGAGGAAGATAACATAGAGCTAGAGGGTTGTGTGTGTGTATGTGTGTGTCTCAGCATAGTAAGTCCTGCATGCAGGTATTTTTCTTGAGAAGGAGCTGAAACATGGTGATAGTAGATAGATAGATAGATAGATAGATAGATAGATAGATAGATAGGTAGGTAGGTAGGTAGGTAGGTATGTATGTATATATGTAGGTGTTATTTCACACTTTCTACACACTAATTTCATGTGTTCATTCACAGTTTTGACACCTTTAGTGAAAAGAAATAAAGAAAACCATAAAATGAGGTGTATCCACACTTTGTCTGGTACATTATTCACCATAAATTCACCATTTGATCAGCAGCAGTTAAGGGGTTATGTTTTATATCACATATCAGCATCCTGTACACATACAAACTGTAGTTCACGTGACACGCATTTCATTAAAAAATAATAAAAAAAACAACCTTATTATAGTCTTACCCTGTAGATGAAGTCCATGCCGTGATCCTTCTGGACAAAGATATCCATTTCTATAATGTTTCCTTGTCTGCCTTGTCTTCTTTCAGTTTTACAAGTCTATCATCTTATTGATCATTGACATTTGCTCTGCAGCTGCGGAGCAGAATCTCTTGGCTCACTACTGCCCCCTACCACGAGGTGAGGTGAGGCACGTGAACTGCAGCCTCATCTAGTGCCTTTTCACTGCCATAGTAAGATAAGGGGCGCACAAAACAGGTTACACACATACATTATATACATCAGCTAAACTATGAAAAGGCAGGGGGACATATTTTAAATGTTTGAAACATTTGATTGGTGACAGAGAGACACTTCACATGCTCTCATTGATACAAGAGACCAGTTTGTGAGGGACTGCGCAATCCAAGGTGAGGCTCAGCTTACTGCTGCCTCACTGTGCATCTCTTCCCCATATCTGAATGGGAAATGAGAAAATTGAGCAATTATTAATAAAAAAATAAAAAAATAAAAAAATAAATAAAATAAAATAAAAAATGTTTAAGTTAAATGGAAAAGGTCATAGTTTATAGTTCAAGCAATTGGATAACTATAATCATTTCATTATATTTTATTCTGTCCATGATGACAGATGAGGCTCCGCCATCCTTGCCTCTCCTGACTGCATGTCACTTGTTTTGATGTATTTTTGCAAACCTTAGTTGTGCTTCCATGTTCATTTTAGACACAAAAGTCTTTTGTTCTGGCAACAATTCCAAACAAACTGTACTTATTCAGCCTTCTTCAAAATGTCAGATGTCAAATGTCCTGTCCCAAACTTCACCCTATAACAGCCTCTGTGAGGCCAGTAGTCTTTGAAATGTAACTCTTGGAAATTATTTATTTTTGAACTTGAACTCGTTTGGGTTTAACCCTTTCCAACAACAATTTCTTCTCTTACAATCAATTGCTGCATCTCTTCCTTGGCATTGTGTTAACAAACAACTGAATGCCCCGGATCAGCAAACTGCCAAATTGTCTTTTATTATGTGGCTTATTTATTATATGGCTTTTATTTAGGTCTGCACAACCTCTGATGATGAGTTCATCAAGCTGGCTGCAATTTACTCACTTAAATCTAATGAATCTCCAGCGTGTGAGGCTGTATTTACCTAATACTAAAACTCACCATGGTCATAAACAAAACCAGGTTCTAAAAAATGTACTAACTTTAGCATGACTGTATATTGAAAAAGAAAAGAAAAGAAAAGCAGAATGTGTTGGTGTGAATGGGTGAATATGAAAGAGAAATAATTTGTAGAATGTACAGATGGTTAACAGAGTACAAACTGTATAGTGTTTATAGATGAAAAAGTTTTTCTCTGTTTGTGCTGTATGTCGACTCACCCTCAGCTGTTCCTAGGACTGCTGCAGAATTTCAGTGAACAACTGCAAATGGAGGGAAAGTCAGACATTACTATCCTGTGTGTTTTACCTCAGCCTGGGGGAAGGATGGAGGGAAGCTCTCTCTCTCTCTCTCTCTCTCACACACACACACATTAAACAAGCCAAAGAGAAGAAGGGAAAGGGATGAACTTGCACAGATTAAAACGTAACTAAGCGAGATTGAAAGAAGGAAATGCTTCTAAATATTTCAGAAAGCAGCTTTTTAGCAAAGACAGACTGACCTTCTATTTTCATGGTCCTTTTGTCATCATGTAATTCATTATGGGTGAATTGAATAAAAGGCATGAATTTATAATACTGATGTATTTTAAGCACTAATAATTCATATTGTTTTTTTCAAGATAAAATATTGTTGATTCAGTTTTTTTGTCTCTTACTGGGACTGAACAACATTTAATTTCAACATTGATATTGCAAATTGTGCATGAGCGATATTCATATCATTGTTAGGCGAAGCAAGTTTATTTCAACATGTCATACTTTTTGTCACACTGCTCTTAATTTCTATTGATAATCTACTAGAGGAATCTTTCTGATATAAACCAGATAATGCAGTGAAATCTTTACCTTAAGTGCAAAACACAGAGTTGTCCTTAGCTAAAAAGGCAAGAATAAGTAAAAAAAACAAACAAACAAACAAACAATAAAAACACACACTAGCACACACTCAAACACAAGTAATTCTGGTGGCAAAAACAAATGCAATAGACTGAAAAAGTGGGCTGATTTACTCATTTAATATGAGACACAGCAGAATCTCCCGCTGAATTGGATTAATTTCTCCCTGCCTCTCTACCGAGCCCATCTGTGGTGCTTCCCTGTGGTGAGAGCGACGGGATGTTTGGGCCCCTTTCTCCATGTGCCAGTCTCTCTGCTCTCCAACTGTGATATTACGATGATGAGGAAGACGATCTCTGCAGCATTCTTCTTCCTGGGTTACAGACTAACCCCAACTCGGGGCCACAGTTCTGCTGGGAGCTTCCACCATGCTCCAACACCACAAAAATATGGCAAATATGAAACAGGAAAGTTGGAGAGTGCCAATAAGAGCGTATCAAAGGCGTAGAGGGTCTACGTCTCCAGGGTTTGCACTGTGTGGAGTTCAAGTACAGACAGTGAATTAGTCCAGTGACATTTGTTTACCAGACAAAACATTCCCATCTCCATCTGGTACCCTGGACCAGTGAGAGGTGTGTGCATGTGTCTGTTCATGTGTGTGCATACTGATGACAAGCTCCAGCCAGATTAGTTTTGTCAATGATGGAGGCTTCAAAAGTAAAAATGAAAATATAAACCCTTTTGATGTTAATAACCACATATCTTTATATAATGGTAGGTGTATGAAATCTATAACAAATTTATTTTATATGCTTACTCAGCAGAGCTAGATGAACTAATGTCAACTATTTTGAGTAACCTGTGCAAATATTGTACAGTTAAATGAAACTATAGAGATATTCATTTGAATAAAGTAGTTAGTAAAGGTGAAAACAAACGATCAAAGGCAAAGAAACTTTGGCCTTCCCATAACATTGTCTTACTTTTTAAGTTTTTTTTTTTTTTTTTTTGTGCTGTATTTTTAACTGACGTTAATATTCAACAGTAATGCAGCTTCTTGTGTAGTCCCTGTTCTGCC
>JBAMYA010097257.1:0-20887 GCA_037176975.1 Arrhamphus sclerolepis | reverse complement strand
GGTAGATTTGTGTCTTTATTATTCAATTCCAAAAAGTTGCTTCAATCAAAAAATATATTTTCAATAATAAAAACCTTCACTTCAATAAAAAGAAAAAAAAAAAGTGTGAAGGAGGGTCTCTGCACCCCAGATATAGAACATATAATCACTAATCGCTTCTGATTGGTGATTCATTGTGGAGACCCCCCAAATGGAAAGGCTTTTGTATTTATTTATTTATTTTTTGATCCTTACAAATCCAGTTCATCAGTGCGTCAGATCCACGATCTGATCCAAACAGTTTTGGACACCTTAATTAAAAGTCTAAAAAGCCAACAGTAGACTTTGCAATATTTTCTGTGTTTATACACCAACATTTATATAGTTTATTTGAGTTAACATTTGGTCATATACCTTCATTTTAGCACTTTATTCCTCGTCCTACTGCAGATATAAATGACCCTGAAGCGTCTCAGCGCTGCTGAAGGCTAATCAAGAAAAGAGTGGCGTTGCAGTTTAAAGCCTAGCGAGAGCAGCTGAATAAACTTTAAAGGAAAAATAACAATCTTTTAGTTTCTTTTTTTTAATTAAATAACATTATTTGATTGAAACTGTGCCCGTGGTGAATCTGACGCTGTGTTTGTTCTGCACTGTAGGTTTATTGTTCATAAGTGATGTATGTCTGTGTAGTAGCATCGCTCCAAAGCCATATATATGAAATGCAGTCTGATATTTAGCTTGAATTAAATCTACTACATCATAATCAGTAATTTATCGCAGCAACGCCGCCTCTAATAAATCCGGCCGACTGAACACGGACTCTGGTGACAGCACATTACCAGTGATTGGTGGAGCTGACTCCGGGCCTCACGCTGGCGTTACATTATCTTTTGACTGACAGAGACGACCAAGAGTTCTTGAACTTTCTGTAGCTGGATGTGAAACAAAGGAAGCGGCAGCAGAACTGTGTCTGGCGTGAAAGGACGAGGCACCAGCTTCTCCGTCACGTCACAGCTCAGCTCGGACGCTCGGCTGCTGTACACGACCGTTAACGCGCAGGAGTCACAACAGGGAGCAGAAGACACGGATCTCTTGTTTCTCGCGCTCTACAGCAGCGTTAGCCATCAGTGCTCTCTGTCCTCAGAGGAAACACAGCCGTCCTGACAGGGACCCCTGGGTGTAACTTATGTCGCTTGTAAATGCCCTGCATTTATGTAGCGCACCTTTTTAACCTCAGCTGTTCCATAAAGTGCTTTACAGTGTTTCTTCTAGTCTGTCAGGACCAAGAAGGAAGTCCCTCTGTTGTTGACTTTTACGGGAGAGATCATAGACGGACAGGCTGGGACATATGGGACACGATGACCTGAACTTAAATTTACTTTTATCTTAGCAAAGACTGGTCTTTTGCAGCAGCAGAGTTCCAGTAAGTCGGTTGCTGTGATGTCATACAGTCCAGACACATCTGGATGCTGAGATGTGATTATTCTTTTTTTTTGTTTGTTTTAAGGTGATTCTTTTCCATTTGGTATAATGGTTGTCATGACAACAGCGTGAGTTTCTGGAGCATGTTGCTGGCAAATGTTTAATTGTGTGACTACGGATAGGTAATCACAATTATTCAGACCTTTATCTTGTAACATGTTGACGTTTTACACTAATAATGCTCCGTACAAATATACCACCACTGTCCACGTCTTCGTCTTTAAGAAATGATGCATTGTTGACCGTTTTCAGCAAAGTTTGTTGGCGAAAAAAATGGTGAACGAGTGAAACACGTGTATCTGACATACCACTGCCCAAGTTTCCTGTGATAACTCAACTGGTGCAAAGTCAACACGCTGTTGGCAAACTGTGTTCCAGTTAAACTCCACCATTAGCTGAGATGGAATGATGCTGGAACCAGGAACAAATATTTGTCCATCACTGCAGCTGTTTTATGTCGAGGTAGCGTTTTACAAATGGCTTTGGATCAATTGTGTTCAACCGTTGTCACCATGGCAACGGTTGATGTTGCAGTCAGTGACTCTTGGCAGTGTTTTCTGTGTTGGCTGTATGAGAGTTAAGAAACAGACAGACAGACAGACAGACAGATAGATAGATAGATACATATGATGAGGAGACGGATAAATATGCATCATCGAGCAAACAGGACGTCTCTCTGCACCTGCAAAGTCGCGCGTCAATCAGATATCACCTTTCCGGACTTTTCCACAACCTTCTGTGACCTCAGTCTCTGTTTATTTGCTGCAGTGATCGACTGCATGACCTCATTTACATGCAACAGAAGTAAATCTGACTCCGTTCCGGTCGATGTTTCAGTGCCGCTTAGACGCACGTACTCAAAGACAAATATACAAGTATGCAGAGAACATCGTTTCCACACTGAGTGAAACAAATTTGAGAAAAGTTTTCTTGATTTTATTTTATTTTTCTGTGGTTTGAAAGTGCAAGCTGTGCAGGAAATATTAAGAATGTTGTGTTCAGGCCCTTTAGAAAACTCTAACTCAGTAAATTTGCTTGCATTGAGAGTAATAATGGTTTTAGAAGCTGATGATGTCATTGAGCTGACGACTTTGCGCACTAACTGCAACCTAAAGTTAAGAGGGAAGGTTTAGGAAGAAGGTGCAGTGGAAGGTCCTGGGTTTCTGTCCTTTTCTGTTGCTGTTAACTTTACTTCCTGTTTCACAGTCGGGTTTGTGGCTGTTTTTTTTCTGCTCTCATCTGCTCTGATCAGTTCCAGCTCCTGCCTGCATGCATGCTGCTGGTCTCTGCTGGTTGGTGGCTCTGCTTCAGTTTGGTTTTTGGACATAATAAAGGGCTTTTGTTGGATACACCTGCCTCCTGCTCTCCTGCATTTGGGTCCGAAGCCAGAACATCTGACGGTGATGGCAGTACCTTTGAGTTTATTCAGATGGAAAACCAGACAGAACAAGAATTCTGGCTGGACCAGTGGTTCTGCTCTTCACAATGCCGATGCCGAAGCTCCAGAGCCCATAGCATGAGTGTAGTTTTGGTCCGGCCCCATGAACCCCAGACAGGATGCTTGTCAGGTAGCGCAGTTCTACAGCGCCGCACCGGTTCAGCACAGAAGACTAAATTAAGCTTTAGTCCAGACGTAAATACCACAACAGCTTTGTGCACAAAAGTAAGATGCAAAGGTCACTCTCAGCTGCACAGCAAGAATAAAAGTTGACCAGGAAGACAGCTGGATCTTCTGCAGTGTCCTCAGGTGTGGAGCGGGTTTTTGTCAGTGCACCACACCACCAGGTGCTGCCCCTCCCCCCCGCAGGCAGCCTCATGTCCACACATTTACACATAAAAAAGCTGCTTTCCACACTCTTGATGGGGTTTATATCCATCCCAACTTATCCTGAGGTCTTAGCACGTTTATAAGCGTCTCATCCATTTTGTTCTCATTTAAGAAGGTGCTTTGATGTGATCATCAGCTGGAAGGTTTGCTTTGCTTTTTAAAGTGAAGATGATATGAGGGGTTCAGGTATGAATTATTATTACTCAGAAATACTGGACTATCATGTCCTTCTGCAGTCTCATGTCAAGTTCACCTGCTGTTATCACATTTATGACACTGTAGCTGTTTTTTTATTTTAACTCTCAGGAGCAGCTGGGTCACTCATGAAATTAGAAAAGACCAGCCAGAGCATTTAAAGCATGTCTTTATGTGTCCGCAGGTGTCCTCAGACGTGTCCCCCATCGTACAAAGTGATGCTCAGACCTTCTCCATCGGAGTCCTTCCTCAGATTCCAGGATTCCCACAGCTGGCTCCAGACTGCGACCTCCAGATAACGGTGGGAGAAACAAAAAAAACAAAAAAACTGAAAGCTAAAAAAGCACACAAATGGAAAAAAAAACAAAACGATCGTACACGTGTCAAAAGTGGAAGAAGTGATGAGAGCAGCTCGTTTATGTCAGTCAGGATTTAGCAAACGTTTGCAAAAGATTTTACTACAAAAAGTTGTCAAAACACTTTAAAATTTGTCAATTTTAACTTAAAAAAAAATTTGTCATCTCAGGACAAAACGTTGAAATCATACAGAATTTAAATTTTTACAACTGTTGGAATTTTATGTCAAAATGGTGCAAAAAGTTGACTTTTTCCAACCAAAAAAATTGTAATTTTAAATTAAAAACACGCTATTTTGTGATATTTGTGATTGTACAATAAAAGGTCCTGGTTGTTTGGAGAAAAAAAATCTTTTACAACAAAATTTTCTTTTTTTACAAAGTCAGCTTTTTTTTCATTTGTGATTTTACAATGAAAACTTGTGATTTTTAGAATAAAAAAACCTCAATAAAGGTCATAATTTTGAGACGTTATGACAAAAATTCATTTTGTTACGATAAAAAGTGCCGCAAAGATGCAATAAAATTAACTTTTATATGTTTTGTTTTCTTATTTAAACTTATGCAAGAAAAAATTGTGATTTTCAGGCAAAAGGCTGAATTTTATGACAAAACTTCTAGAAATTTGTGACGTTATAGCTTTATGCCAAAAAGGAATTTTCCTTTTAATTATTTTTACGACCAAATCCAGAAGGTCACCGGCAGCAGCTGGATGAGGAAGCAAAGAATAACCGGACCGCGTTTTCTCGCCTCTTCTCTACGGGGACGAAAAACTCTGAAAAGCATATTTTCTTCGTCTCAGATCGTGACATTTGACCCAGATCTGTGTCTCTGCGCCCCTTTATGTGCCGCAGTAATCCACATACTTTCTTTGTTTTTAACAAAGAAAGACCTGAATGTTGGACCTGAATGTTCTCTGCAAACGTTTAAAACGCATCATTTTGCTGCTGTCTGTGTTTTCAGCTTGGTTTGTTTGTTTGTTTGTTTGTTTGTGCGTCTGTCCAGGCTCTGGAGGATCGAGTGACGGAAATAACGCCTGCAGCTCTGTCCTTCATCGATTCTGAGACTCCCAACGAGAAACTGGCGTACAACATCACCAAACCCCTCCTGCCTGGCCAAGGTGAGACAACCGTGCATCGCTCGTACACAAAGCGTCTTCCCCGTCAGGGAGGCGGGTCTGAAGATGGAAACCTACGTCTTGTGTTGATCAGCTACACAGAATAAATCTGTTTCAGTTGGAAGTTCAGTTTTCCTTCTGCATCTTCCTGGGCAACAGTTTGCCAAACTGCAGCAGTTTTCATCTAAAATGTCAAAAAGCACAGAAAAGAAGTTGACGTCTTCAGTCTGAGCTCATTAAAGTGAACCACTGGCTCTAAACCGTCCAGAGTGCTTGTAATAACCAGGTTTTATCATGTGGACTTCTGCAAATATGAGCGACATTCCTTCATGCTGAATTTAAGGCATCATTTAGAACTAAGTGCATTAATTAATGACCCATCTATCAGGGTCATGCAACACGTCCAGTTGTCCTTCTAATAAACAGAAAAAAGAGATTTCTGCTGGCTCTTACTCATCCACTAATGGACTGTTAAATTCCCGTGGAGACGTTTTGAACAGAGCCAGTGAGGAGGTGCATGAGTCCAGACTGAACTGAAACATGGCTGGGTGTTCCCCAAGGCCCCATACTGGTCCCACTCGCCCCCCCACTCAAGGCTGCAGACCTTAATCAGCATAATAATGTTATAAACTTTGTTGGTGCCTAAAAGGACGGAGGTTGACTTTCTTTGTCGTTTTCAGGTTCTGTATGTTTTTTTTTCACAAAGTTCATCCTTTGATCAAACACTTTGATGAAGCACTGAAATTCTTACCACAAGTATAAAATTCATCCTCCACTTTTTGATCATTTAGGGTCATTTCACTAATTAAGAGACCTTCCTAAGTGAAAAATTATTATGGACCTACAGAAAAGCGCATTTAGGGTTCCTAACGACATGTTGATTGACAGCCGTATCATAGCAACATATTAATAGAAGATGAAAATGAGTTTCGGTCTTCAAATGGAGAAAAAGAGAGATAATTTAATACAGCCCACTTAAAATGTGCAGATCTTAAAACTCTTAATCCCTCCTTTTTAAATTCTTAAATATCTTTGCATCTCACAGGTCTTCAAGCCCCGTCTTTGTTTTTATTTTTAATGAGATTTAAGAAACGAATTACTAGTCCACGCCTTTAATGCATTCTTGACCTTTGAATTTCCATCTGCTTGCTGCCTGGATGACTCGGGGCCTGGATGACTCGGGGTCTGGATAACTCGGGGCCTAGATGACTCGGGCCTGGATAACTCGGGCCTAGATGACTCGGGGGCCTGGATGACTCGGGGCCTGGATAACTCTGGGCCTAGATGACTCGGGGCCTAGATGACTCGGGCCTGGATAACTCGGGGCCTGGATGACTCGGGGCCTGGATAACTCGGGGCCTGGATGGCTCGGGGCCTGGATAACTCGGGGCCTAGATGACTTGGGGCCTAGATGACTCAGGGCCTAGATGACTCGGGGCCTGGATAACTCGGGGCCTGGATGACTCGGGGCCTGGATGACTTGGGGCCTGGATAACTCGGGGCCTGGATGACTTGGGGCCTGGATAACTCGGGGCCTGTGTGTTAGGAGAAGGTCGCTTATTTCGTTTACTGACTGTTACGTTTTCTGGTTTTGGTGCTGGGACTAGCTCCACCTGCAGCTTTGTTTCACCTGTGAGAAGTTTTTAAGTGCCAGTCTGAACCGACCCCCCCGCGTGTGCTGCCCCCTGCAGGCGCCATCGAACACCGGGACAGACCGTACGCAGCGGTGAAGCATTTCACGCAGGCCGACGTCAACGAGGGCAAGATCATCTACAGACCTCCAGCGGCTCCTTCACACCTGCAGGAGCTCTACCAGTACTCCTTCATTGGTGCGCTCACACACACACACACACACACACACACACACACACACACACACACACACACAGCCCATAAACAGTAAAATGAAATTAATCATAAAATAGAGGCGTTTGTACTAAAATCACTCATTTTCGTTTCTCAAAAAAACTGACTTTTTGCAACATTTTGCCTTAAAATTACATCTTTTTTCATTAAAATAGAAAAAAAGTGAAATTCAGTCATAAAAATCTTACATTTTACAAAAATCTTGATCTTTTATCTTAAAATTTAGGCTTTTGTACTAAAATCAAAATTTATTTTGTTGCTTCTTTTCTTTTCTCTATTAAAAATAGTTATGTTTATTTAAAACTAAACGAATGATTGAATGTAAACGGTGCTGCTATCTACACTAACTACCTCTACTCCGAGTAGTACTACTAGTTACTACTCACTACTATCTTCCCTCTTCAAAAAGAGATTGTATCTCAACGAGGTTTTTCTAATTTGGTTAAATAAAGGTTATTATTATTGGATGATCGAGACTTTTTTTTTTCAATAACTTTTTATCATACAATCACAAATGTCAAAAAAATTGACTTTTAAACTTAAAATTACATTGTTTTTTTGTTGTTGTTAGAAAAATATCCGCTTTTTGCAGCATTTGGACATAAAATTGCAAATTTTGTATAACAAGCGTAATCCTGAAATCACATTTATTTTAAAATAAGAAGTTAATTTTAGTTGTAAAATGACTCATGTGGTCTAAACTGTTTATATAATCCACTTAGGTAAAAAATGAATGAATGAATGAGTTATTTTTCTTCATACAATCCACTTTATTCCATTTCAATCTCGTTAATTTGTTCAGTATTGCCTCTGATCTTCATCTTAAATCGATTTCCGGTCCGGAGCACGCACGAGGCGACAGTGGAAATAAAAATTAGTAACAAAAATCCTAACCTGGAGTAATTAACAGCCACTTTTTATTACTGAGCTTTTCACTTAAAACATTTCTTAATTCCACTGTTAACTACAAAAGACAAAACAAAACACTGCCCAAACTTCACATTTAAAATTGTAACAAGAAGTAACAGTTTTGTGTCAGTAATTAATCATGACATCACTTCTGTTCAGGGATGTCGAACTGAGAATATTTCGTCTACTTAAGATGGAGTTTCTTACCTTAAATGCTTTGTCCTCCTCCACTTCTATGGTGGATGTTTGAAAAGGAGCCGATGAGTTGTTTTAAATATAATCTGGAGGTGGTTAGCTTTTAAAATGCCGAGGTTTCAGAAGATAATCCCTAATCCACGATCAGAGCTTAAACGTCTTTTACTGCTTCAAAGCTGCAGCTGCGGCCGCACAAACCCAGATTAGACGGACGTGGTCTTGCTTCATCGTCTCGGTTTCTCAGCGCAACACCCCGTCAGCTCTGCATGAATGCACTTCACCTTGTTTTTCTTTTCTTGCTGTTCATCACGTCCCAGCTGTGACTGTTTCCTTCTTTCAAACCCGACAGGCCTGCCGGAGTCGCTGAGCGTTTATTTCACAGGTAAATACTTCATCTGTCTGCTTTTTGGGAGGAGGAGGAGGAGGAGGTTTGTTTTCCTCTCTTCTGCTTCTTTCTTCCATTCTTCACGCTCCTCATCCCTCCAGCAGTTGGATTTTTACTGTTTAATCCACAGAGATTATCAGTCTTCCTTGTCCACTCTTTTCTTTCCTCCTCTGGTCTCATTTTAATTGTTTTTATCTCTTTTATTTGCTCCGTTTTTTAATTCGCTGCGCATCGTTCATCACTTTAACCGTCCCATAAGACTTCCCTGCACCTCTTCATTTATTCCTCGCCGTTCTTTCAGTCCGTCTCGTCTCCTCTTAACTTTTCTCTGTTGTCCAATCTGAGCGCCTCCCCTGCACCTCCTCTCGTCCTCTTTGACGTCGCTCTTCGTTGCTTCTGCTCCTCGGGTCGTCTGTTTCTTGTCGTGTGCCGCCTCCAGCAGGTGGCGCTGTGCCAGAGTTCCCAGTACATTCAAACCAGTACTGGTTCTGTTCATAGCTGTTATGGACCGAAGGGGTCTGGTTAGGCCACCTCAGGATCTCGTCTCTGCTGTTTTGCAGATGATGAGGTCCTGTTTCTTCATCGAGCGAGGCTCCTCAGCTCTCGTTGGAGAATTGCCCCGACTTCCCATGATCCTTTGCGTAGACGATGAACACGCCTCCTCACTTCCTGCAGAAAATCGATGCGAGCGATTCGCTGTCCTGCTGCACATTGTTCAGCATTAGTCCAAACCTCTTCCTGTCTTAAAGCTGGATCAGTATTTCCACCTTCATGCCACGTGTTTGCAGCCCTTCCTGTTTTATCTGATCTTCTTTTCTTTTGTGTAATTTCAGTCTTCTATCTGTGGTTTACGGCTCTTCTTCCTCCTCATGTATGTTATTCATGTCTCATATATTGTATGACGACCTCCTCACACGTCTGGATCTGATGTTCACCTTTAATCGTTTTCCTTCTTTCTTTAAACACCTCCCTCTTCTATCCTGAACTAAAAGCTCATCATTTATTCTCTGAATGTTACAGGAACGTTTTTCACAACTGAAACTATTTTCTCTCCTCCTGATGTCGTGTCATAATCTGTTTTATAAATACTCATTTCTAAAGATAAAGAGGTTATCTTTGAAGCCTTCTTTGAATTTTCTGCAATATAATTCAAAATCAATGATGATGAAGACGTGAAGTAAAACTTTATTGCAACAGAACCACATGAAAAACTCTTTATTCACTGTCCGACTATTCATTAATGCAAAGCGACAAATGCAGGAAAAGGAACGCTGAGGCGGCTCCTCGTTCATTTATATGTGGTATTTTCAGATGAATTCCCGAGGCGTTGGATAATCTGTTTTCCTAAACGATTCTGTCTTGATGTGGACATACTTCTGACATTTCCGTCCTCTGTGACGGGGACTTTGTAGCTGTCCCTGTTCAAACCCGTGTATGTGTGTCCCAGTCTCAGATGGAGAAAACACCACCCCTGAGTTGGACTTTGCCGTCCTGCTGCTTTCGAACCACCAGCAGCCGCCGGTGTTCCAGGTTCTGGACCCGCTGCTGGAGGTCTCCCTGGGAGGGCAGGCCGCCATAGGTAAGAGACCATCACGACAAACGCACGACACCACGCAGAGAGTCCGTGGAGCCGCACGAACAGGTCCGGGGAGTGAGGAAGATGGCGATCTCTGTCTGTCTGTGTGGCTGCAGGTGGTCAACATCTGGCTGTGAGCGACGCTGACACGGCTCCAGATGAGCTGGAGTTTGAGCTGGTTGAGGCTCCGATCCACGGAGAGCTGATCAGGACCGACGACGACACCCGCATGACGAATGGTAAAACGACTCCGTCACCATACGGTACACGTATAGATGGTTGCCGGGGTAACGGATGCTGCGTGAGCATCAGCGATCACGGCGTTGAGAACAGAAATAAAGACTGACGTCTGCCTGCGTGAGCAGATTGAGACCTTCATAAAAGGGTTTAATGTGGCCGTGCATCGTATGGCGTGGAAGTGTTTAATAAAGGTAGAGGAAGTGATTTCTGACCACTTATTGTCTCCTGGCCATCTGCCAGCTGCCCTGTCATGGGTAAACTCTGGTTCCGTAAACTGGAAACAGTGGGAGTGGGTGTAGCCTGCCCCCCCCCAAACCATAACTCCAGGTCAAAGCTCCAGCCAGTCACCAGCAGGGGCGGAGTTTGGGCTCGGCTTGTTTTTCGGTGTGCACTGGAGGGAGATGGAGAGAAGAGGTACCTCTCCGGTTTTATTTCTTTCCTTCTTTTTGTTTGTTTAAATATCAACAGATGTCATCCGGAAATCGCTTACCCTACCTTTAAAGTCACACGTAATGAGTATTATTTAATTTCCTTTTTTTTGTTCATGCTTAAACTTTAGCTCATCCTTGAAACTGTTCAAATTAGAATTTCAAGTTGAAACACACATGGAGACATGTCAGTTTCACAACAAACAAACAAAAACAAACCAAACCAGGAGCGACCGTGAGCTGTAGCACTACGGCTCACATGAGGGCGCGTCTTTCTGGTTACTCTGAAGAATTTATATATTTAAAAAAACAAAACTGCATTTCTTACTCACTTCCTTTGATGATGTAGCAGAAGCAACAAGAGAGGCTGCTGTCTCGCATGAAAAGGTGCACAAGTCCTTCGTCTTTTTGTGTGAAAATAACAGCCAGAGCGGTCACAGAAATATGGACATTAACTTTCCAAAATGAAAGAGCTTCTGGAAATCCCTCATTTTTATTCTCGGAGGTGTCTGAGAAAAATGAAAAGTTAAAGCAGCTTCTCCTGCTTCTGCTCCTCCTCAGGCGACACCTTCACCTTCAGCGACGTCACCCGCAACGTTCTCCTCTACCGGCACGCCGGCCTCTCCACCCGGGACGACTCCATGTCCTTTTCGGTTAGTGACGGGATCTCCATGGCAACGACAGCGCTGCAGGTGGTGGTCCTGGGCGAAGGAGACGAGGGGCCGCAGCGAGACCCCGCGGCCACGCTGTCGCTGGAAGTCGGCGAGAAGAGCAGCACCGTCATCACACGCTCGCACCTGGCGTACACTGTGAGTAAAAGTGCGACTTTTGCTTGTGCATAAGGGATTTATCTGCTTATTGGTGTGTGAACGTCGAGGACTTTCCATCTGGTTTTGAAAAAGAAAAAAAGGAATTTCTAAGAATTGCAGTTCCTCAAATGACCAGTAATGAAAATGAAAAATGAAAAATACTTTAAGGGCTCCAGTCGGTCTCCATTGATCCTCGTTAAGTGACGACCAGAAGTCCAACATCTTGGTTTTGTCCACTTGGCAGGGGTTTCAAACTTTGTTTCATCCTGGGCCACATCATCACCATGGTTACCGTTAAAGGGCCACATCATCACCATGGTTACCGTTAAAAGGGCCACATCATCACCATGGTTACCGTTAAAGGGCCACATCATCACCATGGCTACCGTTAAAAGGGCCACATCATCACCATGGTTACCGTTAAAGGGCCACATCATCACCATGGTAACCGTTAAAGGGCCACATCATCACCATGGTTACCGTTAAAGGGCCGGTTATTCTTTACTTTTTCAACCAGCTGTGTTGTCAGATTTCCTGCTGGTTCCTGAAAGTGAAATTTCAAAATGTGCAACTTTTATCATAAAATTGAGGCTTTTATACTAAAGTCACTAATTCTTCTTGTATAATCACAAATTTAAAAATAAGTGACTTCATGAAAAAAAAATCATAAAAAAATACTTTTTGTTATAAAATCTAATTTTTTTCACAAAAATCTTAATAATAAAACTGAAATTTTTGTACTAAAATCAAAATCTTTTCTTGTAAACAATTTTTAAAAAAAAGTCACTTAAAAGGGTGGAAAAGTTCTGCTTTTTCCAGATCAGTGTCAAAAGTCTAGACTTTTTCATTTAAAAGTGCAAATTCTTTGTTGGAAAATATCAACTTTTTGCAACAACAAGTTGCAAAAATTGCACTTTTTTTCTAAAATTTTAGCTTTTGCAAACTTTTGTGCATGATTGTAAATTTTACAACAATAACGGGTTTTGACAAAAAATTAACAATTTTTTTGTTATAAAATCATGATTTTTTTTGTTTGTTTTTTGCATAAACCAGCTGATCTTCACCTCAGTTATTCCACTTTTTGATGTCGATACTGAATCAAACATGCAGTCACATTCAAATTTCCTCAGAAATCTTCATGTTAAAAATATATAATTGTCTTTGTGTACTTTGGCGGTGGGTGTCCGGATGTGGCCCGTGGGTCTACGGTCACCATCAGCACACCAACTGGCTCTACATGTTCTTCAGATAATCCCGACCAGAGTCACTGCTGCGCATCAAGCAGCCCCGAAGTTGCGATTGTACTGCGCCACTGGCACAAACACACACTGCCCAGCAGACACGACATCAGCAGAGAGAGGTGTGCTCTGTGGAAGGAATGAAATTAAAGGCCTGAAATGAAAGCAGTGCAGGCAGATCAAGAAGGAGTTTTTACTGCTGAGAAAAGCAGACGCGCATGAAAGAGCAGACATGCATGTTACATTTTTAAAGTTATTGATCCAATAAAAGCCCTCCCCATCAACCAAAACAGAACCGTTGCCTTTTTTTCCTTCTGCACATCCTGTTTCTGTTTTTATTCAGGATAACACGTCTCCAGACGATCAGATCCGTATCCAGTTGGTGTCGGTGCCGATGTACGGCATCCTGACCAGTAGCCGGCCCCAGCAGGAGCCCCAGGAGCTGAGGGAGTACTCGTCCTTCACCATGGGGGACATCAACACGCACACCATCAGGTAGGAGGAGCAACTGTTCAGCTTCAACCCAAGAAGTTTCTGATGAGCCTGTTTGTGAACTTCGGTAAAGGTTTCTGCTAAGTTTAAGCAGCTGGATTGTTGTAAAGTAATAAACAAACAAAGCTTTAGAGCCTCTATAGTCAGGAAAAAGTGCTTTAAAGCTTATCCTTCCTTCCAGTGCAGTTTTAGGTCCTCCTCATGGTTCGAATGCTACTTTAGAGACTTATAAAAACATATCAGCATAAAAACCTGCAGCTATTAACCAAAAATGACTTTCAAAAACCGTGAGCCGCTCCAGAAGTCGATCGTTATATCAGCAGTAAAAGTTCATGAAGATCCATGGGAATTCAGTTAAGAGCTCCCTCATCGTGATTATCTTTTTTTTAACAGAAAGAAATAAAATATTTTTTAAAAAGTGAACCTTGTTTTCAAGCTGTGCTTTAAAAGTTCACATTATTATGAACCCATGATGGGCTTGTAGAGGTATTCACAGCCATGGAAACTTCTAAAGAGGTGTTTTCAAGACGAGAGTGTGTGTTTTTTGTTAGTTCAAGCGCCATCAGGAGTCGTGAGGCCGCTGCTTTAAAGGAGAAGTGCTGCGTTGATTCCAGCCTGTCGGAGATAAAAAGGCATCGAGGGTTCTTCACATCGTCGCCGCAGTCGTGATTATTTTCTCTGATTGCAGCTCCAGTCAGCAGGGACCACCCCCCACCCCCCATCCCCACCTCATCCTCCCCTGCATCCAGAGGAGGCTGAGGTGGCAGCGTGCACACTCATTGGGTTTCCCTTCAGTCTAATGCTTCTTCTGCCAGGTTGAACGCTCCGCAGACATTATCCAGCAGCCAGCGAGAAAACAAATGAACAGGAAGTCATTCGATCGCCTTCTCCCCCATTAATTTCAGTGACTAAGCCTGTTGGCACCAGCGACGTCGATTAGAACTCTAACATCACCTGCAGGTGGTACTGAAGTCCCTGAAGAAAGGTGCTGAAATGAACACAAACATTCCCGATGCTAAGTGCTTCAGACCCTGATTAGCTGCGGTACAGGACCATCTCTGGGGGTAAACAAATCACGCGCACTCAACAGCTCACCGAAACTATCGCTGGGAGTTCTTGAGAGGGTTCAGCAGGATTAGAGGAGATTAAACTGGTGTGCGCTTCAGTTTTATTTCAGCTTTTCTCGGAGATTAATACCTGTATCCTATCAATTAAAAACGGCAGTGAGACGGGTCTGACCAGGTTCTTCGTCTGCAGGTACGTCACTTCACTGGAAACCGGGATTCAGCCGGTCACTGACGTATTCCACTTCTTGGTTTACGACGAGAATAACAATCGCCTTGACAACCAGATGTGCACCATCACCATCACCTCCACGCCCAGACGGCCGCCAGTGGTCAGCGTGCGCAGCGGCATCAAGGTACACAGTTACCTGCACATGCAAACGTGCACAGGAACCCACTCGTGAGGCTTTTTAATTTCACAGGACATAAAAGCTTCCAGTTCCATGAACTCAACTGCACACAGTTACCTGCGTCCTCATAAGAGGTGAAGACAAGGGCTGTCAAATCGTCATCACCATGGTTACCGTTAAAGAGACGCCTTTTCTTTAATGTCTCAACGTGCTGACGTGAGATTTCCTGCTGGTTCCTGGACTCGGTCCTAAAAGAAAACTGGGAAAAAAAGTGAATTTTTGTCTTAAAATTTCAGATTTTTTTTTATTTTTATTTTTACCAGAAAATTGAGTATTTTGCACAGGGATTAAAGTTTTCCGACACCGTTCCGACTCTCCGGCGTTTGACTATGATTCAGAAAAAACAAAACACGAAAACGTTATCTCCGAGTGGTCTTGAACGCAGCATCCGCGGTTGTTTCTCCCAAAATCAAAAGCAATGAGGCTAAATTCAATAAGTTAGGGGGACTGTCGCAGTTGACGAGGGCCTTAAAAACAAGTGGCGCTGAGCATGTATAGAGGAAAAGGGCGGAGACAGCAGCAGTTTGGGAGATGGTGCCAGAAGCTAAGGGACCCTGGTACCTGTTTTTGTGTGTTGTGCTCCAAGAAGCTAGTCTATGCAACTAGCAAAAGAAAAGCCCTTCACCGTCGCCAAGGAAACGCCGGACATAAAGCTGCTGTCCGCGCGCTCCAACACACAAACCGTTTGGAGCAACAGTCACAGCGGACGTAGCGGCCCGATGACCGAACTTTATTTATTTCATATTATTCAGTTTACCACTTCTTGGAGCACTTTACTGTTTTTTGTTGTTGTGGTTAAAATGAACTGCCTCTGTAAATAAGTTAAAGAGGAGAGAAGTCAGGACCCAATGTGCAAAACACCGTGATGCACCATATCAGCACATGTAATGTATTTCCTATAACTTCATTTACCATTGTTTTGAACCAAAATGATGGAAAGGTTGCAATTTATATGTTTTTTGTATAAATTGCCCTTCACTGAATTAATTGGTTGCTAAATGAATCAGCTTAATTAGCTTGACTGCGACATGTTTATAACTTAATAACCTTTACTTTCTAAAATTCACATTTAAATTGTAGGTCATCTTGTAGTTACCAAGCACAATGACAAAAAGCCAAATATGTGTATGTGTTGGATTTACTGCACCCCCGCTCCTTGGAAAAAACTTCAGGCTCAGGATTTTTTTTTACTTTAAGCCCTGTTTGCAGTTAAACGGTATTTTCTCCTATAATCACAAATTTAAAAAGAATGTCAATTGTAAAAAAAAAAAAAAAAAGAATAAATAAATCGTGAAACGTCAACTTCTTTTTGTTTTCATAGGGAAAAAAAGTGTTTTCACATTTCTTTTTTTTTACCAGAAAATTTAGGTTTTTGCAATTAAATCACAGTTTTCTCCTATACTCACAAATTAAAAAAAAAAAAAAAACTAAATTTTTGTCAGAAAAAAAACTGAAATCGTGAGTTTTCGTTAAAAAAAAAAGTGAATTTTTGTTGTTGTTGGAAAATATCAGCTTTTTTAAGCATTTGACTTAAATTCGCAACAGTGTAAAAAATTCAAATATATTTGAAACCTTTTGTCCTAAAATCACAATTTTTTTGTCATTTAAAAAAGGTACTTTTACTGCACATTTTGACAAAAAAAAAAGAGCAACTTTTTGTTGTAAAATCTTCTCCTGACCTCTTGTTATTCCACTTTTTGATTTCAGCCACCTGGAAACCTCCTCAGAAATGTTCTGGTTAGTAGTTTATGTAAAACGAATCGGCCGCAGGACTGCTTGTTTTATAAACGTGTGAGATGAACGTGGCTGCAGCTCAACTTCCAGGTCCTGTTTATAAATGAGCACCCGACTTCTGAGCCGTATAGTGAACACAGACTTAAAGACAGATGCAGGTGACACTCGGAAAAGAAAAAATCCCAAAGAATTTAATTCCTTACGTCTGAGTATGTGTTTAATCTGTCTGCTTTTCAGAAACAGAAGGCATCACCATCCTTCATAAATATCTCTTCCTGACTGAGGAAGACCATTCCTTTTCATGTGTGAGCTGTAAATAATTCATACATTCAGACAATATTGATGTGTGTATATACAATGAACCTGAAAAATCTTGGACTTTTTCCTTACTCTCAGTTTCAACACGTTACCTCAGATTGGCACTAAATGCCGACTTCTATTGTTTTTTTTTTCCTCATGAACGTATTCTTTTAATTTGGCAGTTAAAATGCAGAGTATGCCATAAAGGGAGCAACAAAACTCTTTTCACTTTGCCACGTTAGTCTCGAGACTCCCGCAGGACACAAACCGCTCTGAAGGAAAGATATGAGGAATAAGAAGCGAACTCTCAGAGCGCCGTTCCACACAAATAAAACAAGAACGAAGCAAAGTTCTCTTCTGATTAGTACGTAGTCTGATTTGTTTAGGGAAATTAAAAAAAAGATATTATGTCCCTTTTCACAAGTTTTTTCAAACCCTCAATGAAGTGTTTGCTCTATTTTGACGAAAGCTTCTTGTCCCAGATGCAGCACAGCAGCTACAACAACCACAAATGGAAATCTTTTTATGCAGGTACTGGTTTTTACGGGTTGGATTCATTTATTTCTTAAGTAAAGCGAGATTTTCCAATGATTTTCTTTAAATGACAAGTTAGGAAAGCACATTCTTCTTATATTCACCCCTTATCTGGTGACGTCACAGTTCCAGGCAAACCACAAACATCTCACCCAGTCCCATAACGACACGGCTGTCTAGAGTTTAAGCACATTGTGAGCCACTGACATCTAAATAATATCAAGCACAGACGTGTCATGTCTAATTTAAGAGAAAAGCAGGAGGAACAAACCCATGTCTCCTCAGGTTTCAGGATCAGGAACAACAGCTGAACATTTTTTTTGTGGTCAAAATAGACTAAAAAAGTAGCCTGGAATTCTAGATGTGCGTTTAGAAAATCGGAGTTTGCTCAGCAGGTCCACCTAGCTACTGAAGCTCATTAAAAATGAACAAAAGTCTGGAAGAGCCAATCAGATCAGTCTGTCCTTGTAGCGCGTCTCTGAGAGGGTTTAACGTGATGAAGACGTAGCTGAGGCACTGTAGTCTGGCAGTCGTTTGAATCGGCTTCGGCATTTTTGAGGCTGGACGTCCATATTTTTTATGGTTCACACTGTACGATTCCATCCGTCTGAGACAAACGATTGGAAATTGTGGTTAAAAATGTTTCATCGTTGCTCAAAAATGACACAGGAGCAAAGATTCTTCTTCTAAAATCAGCAACAGCTGTGAGAGTCCACTTCCATTAAACTGGCGTCTCTCCACAAAACTCTCCCACTGACTCGTTTTTGTAGATTTGAATGCGTCACTTTGTTCGATGTTCTGATTGGTTGTAGTGCTAACCAGCTGCGTGCAGATACAGTTTGAATAGCAAACCGTTGGTCTCCTGGATGAGGAGGTCCCAAGGCTCGTTTTCAGACCCTACATCTGACCAGATGTGTCTGATCTCAGAAATCTTACAAACACTTGAACAAATGAACAAAGTGAAACGTTCCTGTTGGGAGAGAAATGAATCTGAGCAGTGGAGTTAGATTCATGTGTACTCTCAAACGTGAGAATGCAAGGATCCGTTTAATTCTTTGGTGTTTCTTTAACACATGTAGGTTCAGGAAGGCAGTCGTGTGCAGCTGTCGACCAATCACATCATTGTGTCAGACGTGGACACGCCCATGAGGGATCTGCTTGTTTGGCTTGTCACTCCCCCTAAACATGGATTCATTGAAAATACCAAGAGAGGTGAGTTTAAAAAAAGAACAAACAAATAACGTTGCTGCAAAGTGAGCTGATTTTTTTTTTGTCTCCAGCGTTTCTTACGTTACGAACAAACTGAAAAAGTGCCACATTGCTGTGTTTGTTTGTTCAGTTCCAACTCGTAGCTGTTGCCTTCATGTTTGTGTTCACTCTGTATTTAACCTCTCTGCAGTCTCAAGGGGGGTCGAGGGTTAAGATGTCCTTCACTCAATATTCAAATTTCTCTATATTAGAGATGTCCAATATTATCAGCCAACCGATATTATCGGCCCACTGATATTATCAGCCGATATTGGCATTAAAATGTAATATTGGATATTATTGGAATTGGTTTTTACTATTTTAATGACACAACCTCTACACAACATGCACATATTATACATCAAACTCTTCAGCTATTTCTCCTCTCTCTCAAAATGTCAAAATATAAGAGTTGTGATGTATACTTTTGGAGATATAACAGAGTATTATATTATATATCATTTGTTGACAGAAACTGTTAGTTGTATTTTTATAAAATAAAGGAATTAAAAAAAAAACAATCTTTAAACCACATTCATTATTTGTTAGTTGTCAGAGTTTTAACTTTGTGATTTCAGCAACACTGTCTTTGTATTTATTCTTCCCTGGACGTGAAGGTGACAGACTGTCGGACGTCTAACATCTGCTGCTGATGAGCAGCTGGCTCTGATCTTTCGTCCTTGATGGCTGCTGGAGCGCCGATGGTCGTTGGTATTCAGCAGCGCGAGGCGATTCAATATTTGCCGTCACATCTTCTTGTTGTCACTGTCTGTGTGTGGGTAACAAAACCACACAAGATGAGTTTTAATGTTGATGCACAGATCCACCAAAACACTCAGCAGACCCTCACCCACATCTGCGTGATTACATTTCACTTATTTAAAACACGTGCATGGAAATCTGCACATTAACAACGGTTCATTACTTGGTAGGAAAACGCCAGAGAAGATGATGCATCAGTTACTTCACTTTGTTTCCTCGGCTGCAGGAAAGAGTGCTCGCCTCAGATTGATGGCAGAAACAAGTTCCAGAGTTGGAGCTGACAAGGCAATTAAATGAAACAGCCATCAAAAAGGAGGTGGCTGGAAATGGTTCAGTATTCTAAAGGGGAACTTTGATTTTTACAGCAGAGTTGTGGATTTGAGTCAGTCAAAGGGTGGATGGGGATCTCACCAGTCCCAAAGGCACCTATGTCTTTGTCGATACTTTGCTTCTCTAAGCAAGGTACAGACCGACATCCTCCTGTCCCTGGAGGCTGAAGAACCTGGAACATCTTGGCCTGCTGTAGATCTGTGCTGCAGTGGTTTGGATCCTGTTCAACTAACGGGACTTTCTCCTTTGTGATTAATGACCTCTCCTCTACCAGCAGGCCACAGGGATCCATTCTGGGCCCTGTTTTATTCTCCTTATACATGCTGCTGTTAATAATTTCACATCATAATGTACGTTTTCATCTGTATACAGATGATCTACAGTTATGCCTCGTTCATGCTTAGATGACATTAAACTGTGGTTGTCTCAAATGCCCAGCTGCTTGCTAAAGTCCAGCCGTTCTTGCGCCATTTCCGGCTTGATTATTGTAAAGCTTTTTATTTTGGAATCAACCAAACTTTGCTATATCGTTTACAACTTGTACAGGTTGTTTCTCTTGTTTGAATCCATGTCACACCTGTCTTTTATTCTCTACACTGGCTCCCAGCTGAGTTCAGAATTGATTTTTAGGTCTTGATGTTTTGTTTTTTTATTGCTATAAAGAGCTTTGCTCCTTCATATAAATGCAGGGTTTAAATTTTCATCGACCCAGCAGAGCTCTGCATTCTGCATTGGTTTTTTCTCTTTTGAATGTTTTCTATTTTTCTTAGTTTTTAACTGTCTTATTATGTTCATAGTCCATGTTTAATTTTTAATTTCGTTTTTTAATTTTTGTGAATCGCCTTGATCAACCTTGGTTGTTTATATGTGCTATACAAATAAAGGTTGTTTGTTTGGTTGGTTGGTTGGTTGGTTGATTGATTTGTTGGTTGCTTGATTAATTGATTTGTTGGTTGATTGGTTGGTTGATTGATTTGTTTGTTGATTGGTTGGTTGATTGATTTGTTGGTTGCTTGGTGTCCTGGTTGATTGATTCAATGTTTGGTTGGTTGTTTGGTTGATTGATTTGTTGGGTGGTTGATTGATTCGTTGGTTGCTTTATTAATTGATTTGTTGGTTGGTTGCTTGGTTTCCTGGTTGATTGATTCAATGTTTGGTTGGTTGTTTGGTTGATTGATTTGTTGGGTGGTTGGTTGGTTGATTGATTTGTTGGGTGGGTGGTTGATTGATTCGTTGGTTGCTTGATTAATTGATTTGTTGGTTGATTGGTTGGTCGATTGATTCGTTGGTTGATTGATTAATTGATTTGTTGGTTGATTGATTTGTTGGTTGATTGGTTGGTTGCTTGGTTTCCTGGTTGATTGATTCAATGTTTGGTTGGTTGTTTGGTTGATTGATTTGTTGGGTGGT
>JBAMYA010097246.1:0-20896 GCA_037176975.1 Arrhamphus sclerolepis | reverse complement strand
TGTGTGTGTGTGTGTGTGTGTGTGTGTGTGTGTGTGTGTGTGTGTGTGTGTGTGTGTGTGTGTGTGTGTGTTTCAGGGTCAGAGGTGGGAACAACTGAACTGCTGCACGACACTGGAAACTCAAAACTTTTCACATTCTTGTTTCAACATGTTTTCAATCATCATCTGAGTCTGCGGCAGCTGGTGGCCAGGGGTGGGGCGGGGGTGGGGGGTAGAGACTACAGAGGAATGATAAAAAACATCTTCATGATTCATCTTCCCAGGTAGAGGAAGAAGCGTCACTAAATCCCTCCCTCTCCAGAGCGTCTGACCTCCACGTCTCCGTCTGAGAGGTTCCTAAAGTCCCGACGCGACAGTTGGACTTCAGTTTCCACCGTTTTTAACGGAGAACTGCGACCGCCTTCATCCAACCCTCTCAGCCTTCATCGCAGCGACGCGCTCAGCAGGGAGGTGCCGTTTATGAAAATTCACTTCAATCCAGAAACGGAGAACGAACGTGTTTCATCCCAGGCTGCATCATCACCATGGTTACCGTTAAACACACACTTTCCTTCATTTTCCCAGTTACATCATCAGACTTCCTGTTAGTTCCTGGAATCAGTCATTGAAAAAAAGTGTCTCAAATTTTAAAAAATTCACTTTTTACACACATCATAATCATAAAATAAAAATAAAAAAAGGATTTGCTCTATCTGCTCGATTTTTTCATTAATTAATAGTGATTATTGTTTAAGTCTCCTGAAACTCATTATTGGATCATTTAAAATAAGGAAGCAGAAGAAATGAGAAGGGCTGGGATTAAATAAATCATACCTTTTCAAATAAAATTACAATTATAAAATTTAAATTCTATTGTTTCATTTTGGGGGGAATATTTTGTTTATTTTTATTCTTTTTTTATTTTTATTTTTTAACATATTTGAAAAAGATTGCTTGAATTGAACTGTTTGAATAACACAAATTATCACAAAATTGTACCTATGACCTAAAAGTTTCTTGTTTTATTTGTTGGAAAATATATATATATATTTTTTTTTATTTACAACATTTTGATGTATAATTACACCGGTTGTAAAATTGTACATTTTGTAAATTTTTTTAGAATCAAGTTTGTTGATTTTCTTTTTTTTTTTTTTAAGTTTTGATAAAAATGAGCAACTTCCTCGTTGTAAATCGTGATTTTGTGACATAAACCAGCGCCCAGAAGGCGTGTCTTATTGAAGCCAGGTTTATTTGCAGTGCACGTGCCTCATAAAGCAGATAAAATAGATTAAATAAAGAAACAAAAACAACCATTTAAACGTTTAAATGGACAGAAAAGGATTAAAGAACCGTAAAAACAGCCGTAAAGAGTTTTCAGTGGAACCTTCAAGATGTTGGAGAAGGTTTGGTGTCACAGGAAGTTCCTTCCATCTTCTGGACGCATTTTCATGTTTGGTCCTGACTTTGGTCCTGGACTGATTCATGAAAAGGATTTACCCAAACTGGACTCGCTGGACTGGACTCAGATAGAACAGAAGAAACGACCCCTGCAGGTTGTAGGTGCGTCCCACCACGGAGTCAGTGACCCGAAACCTCAGGCGCCTCTAAAATAAACCAAAGGCAGCGTCTGCGGCAGGTATTGCTTCACTTCTGACTGGTCCTTGGAGGTATTTTCATCTGTTCCTGGAACCGTTAGCAGAAGTGAAAGTGCTGATGGAGGTACTTAGACGTTGAATCACACGTCCGTCTATCACAACCTGCAGCTGGACAGCAGCAGCAGAAGAAGAAAAGCTCCGCTGTCAGCACTTTCTCAGGTCATGCGGAGTCACCATGAGGCATTTCCTGAAACCCAGGGAAGCCAACACCTAGCAACCACGAAACACCTCCAGCAACGGCTCCAATCTAACGGGATTACAAGTCCGGTTGATGTAAAAGCTGCATTAATGCGCCAAACGTAATCAGAGAGGATCGACATTGAGTCGGTAAAGATGGACAATCCAGCAGCACAAAGCTGCAGCATCTCGTTCAGCCGAATGTTCGTTAATACGCGTAATGGTGATGTCACTCAGTGATGACACGACCCTTTCACAGGAACACACGAATCAGCCAATCACACGGCGGCAGATCAGCCTCAATTAACTAGTCGGTACAATTAAAATTTAAAACGAGCGTCAACATCCAGAAATCCAGCTTTTAACTTTTGCTTTAAAAATCTGGTTTCAAGTAACAACAGAAACTTTCTCTGTAAACATCAAAAAGTCAGGATTTTGGTCGAAATGATGCAATTGTACAAGATTTATACATTTTATGACACAAAATCAAGATTTCAAGTGAAAATAGAGACAGATTTTGAGAACATAAATTACTTTTAAAGTTAAAAATGTAACCAAAATGTTACAATTTCACAAAAAATTGTGATGTTTATGACAAAAATGTGTTCTTCTACAGGAGTCGTGATTTTATGATAAAAAAAAAAAAAATTGCTTTTCACGACAAAAATATACCCACAATTTAGTTGGAAGATTAAGGTGAAAATTGTAAATTTGCAAATTTATGACTTCATGGCAAAAGTTGCAATTGTACAAAATTAACAGTTTTACAGCGTAAAGTTTTAATTTCATGTCAAAACGTTCAGACTTTTCAACAAAAAAGTCAATATTTTTTTATGATAAAAGTTGGATAAACATTTTACAAAACTGCTAAAATTTTACCTAAAAGAATTCTTGATTTTACTACAAAGAAATTCTACAAAAGTCACAATGTCTGCAGTTTAGAAAACTTTAATGATTTTACAACAAAAGTTCATGATTTTGTGAAATTTTACGACAAAAACCAAAGGTTCTTATGACTAAATATATGATCCTTCACCATAAACCTCTTATCTGAAAACATAAAGTTGCAACGTTGCAAAAACAGGACTATCAGTTATTTAGTTAGTAAATTCATAAATTTGTTCGAACAAAAATCAACTTCAAAGTTTCAAATTTGTTTCAAAAGTCAAACTTTTGATAGCAAACTTCTTGACATCATACAGATGCAGACAGCTGTTTTCATTTGGTTCAACCAGAGCTAAACTGGAAACCAGTCACAGACGTGTTACTCCACCAGCATCGGGGCATTTTCGTCCCAAACACACACATGAGCATCAGAAGCTGCGACTGGGACCTCGGAGGAACGTTTCCAGCACCTTCCACCACCAACAGCTCCTCTAATCACACGTGAGGCTGCGGGGAATGTTTAATCAAAATAAAAATAATTATCAGGTCAGTCGTGAAGAACTAAACGCTAACTTCATCAATCAGGTGACAGCTGACTGCATCTTCACATGAGAGACCTTACAGCTTTGTTCATCATGTGACCAGCAGCCAATCAGAGGGCAGGTTTTTTTAGGTTAATAAGCAGCCTGGAGGTGGGCTCACCCCCCCGTCCCCCTGAGTCATGTGTGTGTGTGTGTGTGTGTGTGTGTGTGTGTGTGTGTGTGTGTGTGTGTGTGTGTGTGTGTGCGTGTGTGTGTAGGTGGGGGGGGTGCAATCAGGGGTGAAGGGCGAACAGGAAGTGAGGTGTCGTTGGAGTCGCTCAGCGCTCGCGGTTGCACCTTTGGACTGACAGATGTGTTCATCTGTCACGTGACCTGAGAACAATCAGCGCTCCTGGCCCCCCCACCACCTCTCTGTCCCACTGAGGTGACAGGAAGTGACAGGCCCCCACCGCCCTCCCCCCCCCCCGCCCTCCCCGGGCTCCAACTTTCCAGCCAAATGAACGAGCAGCCGCTAACAAAATCAAAACTGAGAGCCACTGTCTGTCGCTCAGCCACCAGGCTGTCGACCAATCAGATCGCAGCAGGTGCTGAATCACGAAGGTGACACGAGCACCGACTTGAAATGAGCAGCACGACTCCTCAATCATTCAGCCAAACGAATTAAATCAATCAGTCGTCATCAATAATGAAAATAATCCCTGTAAAACTCTCTCCTCGTGACGCCATAGAATATGGAAGAGCGGGAGGAAGTGGACCCCCTTCAGGACCAGGACCTCACCTGAGACCAGCAGGTACGTTTTACAGGTCAACTGGTTCACAATGATACCAAAGACTTGACTTTAAATTTGTCCAATCAGCTTCCACGAACGCTCTTTCTCATTTAAAAGACAAAATCTCTTCAACAGTCTTAAATATATTTTTTTTACTAATTTATTTCTATTTTACACACACACATATATATGTATATATACATATATATATATATATGTTATATTTCTTGACTACTTTGCTCCTAACTTGTACTCTTTGAGCTGGAGATGTTGTTGCTGCAACCGCTCGGGATCAATAAAGTATTCTGACTCTGACTCTGAATCTGATTCTGAATCTGATTCTGAAATATGAAGCCACTGCCTGCAGGAGGCAGTGTTTCTTTCAACAGACTGTTTTCTTCTTCACTGGTCTGTCACAACCGCCAACTTTTCTCAGTTTCCTAATCCTAGTTTTCAAACCTGCAGTTCCTCGATCGACCACTAGGACCACCAGGCCCCAACAGTGATGTTACGCTAAACAGAAATAAACCCACAAAAAAAAGACAAGTAATTCCAGATTTTCCGTCCATGAAGTGGACTGTTGCTCCGTTCCTGCAGCACAGAGGTCTTCAGGCTCCCTGAGGAGCGGTCGGTGGAGCACCTTTATCTGCCTCTGCTGTGATGTCATCATGACATAGCACCGCTACCGGCGCAGGAACTAACTTTGTTCACGGAAATCTTCAGTGAAACGAGCCTCGGTCTGATTTAATTCTACCAACTGAACTGAGCTGGCATCTGGGGGCGGAGCTAGGAGCTGAGCTGGCTTTCCTGCTCCAGGTAAGTCAGCTTTACGCCCCAGGTCATTCAAGGTCGACCTGGAAGGTTGTAGTCCGGCTGCAACAGAACCCCATCAGCCCTGATCCTGCAGCGGATCTCAGACGGCCGTGTTGGTCTCAGCTTTGTGGTGAGATGTTTGTGTTCACATGAAAACACAACTTCCTGAAAACCTATTTCACAACTGCTCAATGTCATTACCTGATCAGAGCTCTAAAAAAAGATAAAAAAAGGAAAAACAACTTCTCTCTTCTGTGTGGAGAGGGGGAGGGGGAGGAGGAGAAGGGGTGAGTTGGTGGGGCAGCGGGGGACCCCTGGGGGACCCTGGGGGCCGCCACCTTGACTCTGCCCAACTCAGAGACTCGAGTGCACCTGCCGCCATGTTTCAGTCACACCAAACCGTCATCGAGACTTGAAACGAAGTTCAAAGGCAGCAACGGCGCTGTGATGATGTCACATGAAACACGACACCGGGGCCAGCTGCCGCCTCACTGCTGCTCGTCCACCTCAACAGACGCACGACTGTGAGCATGTGTGACATCACTGAGTGACATCAGCATCACAGAAACCACTGAAACACTCTGATTTCACTGCTGCTGGTCCTCCAGGTGTGTGTGTGTGCGTGCGTGTGCGTGTGCACGTTAGCAGACGTCTGACAGACCGACTGAAATAGAAGCTCATCTTCACCGTCGTTCATTCCTGACTCATGCTGCCATCGCTCCAGCTTTAGACTGCAGCTCACGCCCAACAAACACACACACCACACACAAGCAATGTCTCACACACACACACACACACACACTGTAAACACACTCAGCGGATCTCTACAGATCACCAGGACTGACATGCAGCATCTTTGTATCTTCATGTTAAAAAAATAACTTAAATGAACTCCAGCACTGAACATCTGCAACCAGCTTCCGAGTTTGAATCCATCCATCCATCCATCCATCCATCCATCCATCCATCCATCCATCTATCTAGCCTTGGGAAGAACGTCTGGAAGAACCTCCATTTGGTTTCCCTCTTCCTCTTTAAATACCGTTAGTATTTAGTGTTTACAACTGTGTATCTATAAATTTTTTTTGTAATATAAAAATAAAAAAACATGTCATATGGTTTGTCTGGTTTCTAACAGTACGTATAAATGTGCGTTACGAAAACGCTGTCGTCCAGGTGGCAGCACCAGTCCAAACCAGTCGATTCTGCTGGAAGTTGGAAGGTCCATAAACGTGCAGTTTAGAAAACGACCGCTGATTCAGAAGACGCTGATTTAGCCTGATGGGAAGGACAATAAAATGTCGAGGTGCTGAAGCTCGCTAGAAACAGAATCCAGGCTGCATTCTGTCAGTTCAGCGAGGAAGTGGACCATCGCTGATGGACCTTCTGTCCAAAACGAGCACCTTCACCCATAAAAGGGCTGAATTTATGACGTTACCTCAGACGTGTGACTGTGCCAGAGTAAACGGACCTGGGACTCAGCAGAAATTAAAAACTTTTATCCACTCCTGGGAGTGAAAACCACCTTCAATGGAAGGACAGTCGTGCAGATCATGTAATCTGGTGAGTGGTCCTCAGGTACCAGCCTGGAGAGACAATTATCTTCACTCATATGTCACTCTGGTTACAGTTTGTGTTTTGGACTCATTTTCATTCAAATAAGACCAAACAACGAAAACGAGAAGAGTTCCCCTGAACTCTGGCTGCTGCTTCGTCTCACTGTCCTCGTCTCAGGGCGACAAGACAGACATGTTTGTAATCAGTCTCCGCTTTCACCTGAAACCTGGTTTGTGAGGACATTAGCAGAAGCGCTAAAGTGGACATTAACCGTCCCTGTGTTTTTGATTGGGGTTCGAACTATGTTTCGATTGGCTTTTAGGTGAGTTTCTCCCTGATTGGAGGTCCTCTGGTTGAGACATGTTCTAGGACTCTTCCAGTTTGACTAACTGCTATGCTGGGATGGTTCTGGACACATGGACCGCAGCTTCAGCTGAAACCTCCCGTATCTGTGCCGTCAGAGGGACGTTCTTCACCTCCTCCAGGCTTTCACCGCTTTTGAAAGTGAAAAAAAACTCACAATCAATTAAAGCAAAGCGATGTCGTTTGTTGGATTTCGTCAGACTCGACTCCGACTCGCTTTCTTCCACTGCGTCCCAAGAGAGCGAGCAGTGATGAATTAGGAGGCGGAGAAAAAGGAGGGTTTTGTTGGCGTCAACAATTGTTGAAGAGGCTCTAAGAGCTCCTTCACACTGAAAACGAGCTCCGTTCTCTGGAAACGCTGAGTTCTGACCACAAGAAGACTGAGAGGAAGAAGAAGAGGAGGAGGAGGATGATCGCCAAAACCCATTTCCTGATGGACACGTATTTAAACTGCTTCATCTGTCTCCGTCTGTCCAGACAGCAAAATGCCACTTCCTGCTGCACATTTCCTACGAAGACTGACTCCAAAGAAACCACCCCCCCATTAATGAAATTATGAAGCATTTCAAAGGAGTCGGAGCCAACGCAGGATGAGTCGTGGACAAATGAACCAGGGACCAGAGACAAATGACTTAAACGGAAACCAAGTGGAGTCAGCAGTTTGTCAGAGCTGACTTTGACTGATAAAAGTCACCCACATGTCTGAAGATCAACCATGAACGTTGATTCAAGGTCTTCAGACATCCATCTGTACGCAGTCAGAAGAAAATGGGGACATACTCATCCTAGAAGTGGACATCCAGCTTAGATGACTCCAAAGACACAACGCTGAGTCCTCAGTGAGGTCAAGGAGATGCCACCAGTAACAGTTCAAGGCCTGAAGACACTGCTGGGACTGAAAAGACCTGTTCACGAGTCTGCTTCAATGCACTCATTTAATCATTCTACATAAATGTAGATGTAAATCAGACATCTGTACCTGGACACCTCACGAGTGCACGTCACCTCACGAAGACACTGAGCGAACACCGAGGACGAAGTTCAGCAATCAGACCTTTACGACCAGGATTATACTGAACGATTTCATAGCAACGAGTCACAAGTCTGGAGGAATCGTCTCAGAGTGTGACGGCCTGTCGCTGCCTCTACCTCCTCTGTCAGCTAACCGACCAATAGGAGCGCACCGTGAAACAACGTAAACACGTAATGACGTAAACGTCGCTTACAGAGCAAGATGCAGCGAAGAAGAAAAATGTGGGACTTAAGTGAAGCAGCATCTTCTTTTTATTTCTGTTATCTTCAAATGAAGCCCCAACTTTCAACTCGCTGACGTCATGGCAACAAGCTGAGGTGTGTTCTGTAAAGATCAGATCACATTTTCACAGCAAATTAAAGCAGCGAACCGTTTTATTCCAACGGATTCACATACTTGTTCGTGGTACTATTGTTGCTTATTTATTTTCTTTATTTTCCAGGTATGAAGAAGCGATTCATTGGAAAGTGTAACTTTGCTCCTCCGGGTTCAAACGCTCTCTTTGTTTGTCAGCAGCCTTGACCCGCCCCAGCGTCCCCCGTCCCGCTGCAACTGTGTCAAACCAGAGAAAACACCCACGTCACACGGCAGCTGTGATCAAAGCGAGGCTTCGCGAGGCTTCGACACTTCACAGGCCATCGATGAGGGCCCGTTACTCTGAAAACTTCAGCCCCCGGCCTGAGGCGGCATTTCAGCAGGACTGATGAAAGTCTTTCGAAACCACAGAAAGGCTCAAAGAGAGCCCTCTGAGAGGGAAACTGCATCCAACTTCCTAAAAGTAGACACTTTTGGGGCTAAAAGTTTTCAAACCAACAAACAGCAAACAGTCACGAAGACACGAATGTCCAGAATGTGAGGAGGAGGCACACAAGTGGGAAGTGTGACAGAAGGAGAAGTGTGTGTGTGTGTGTGTGTGTGTGTGTGTGTGTTCTCAGAAGTAGAAGGAGAAGCAACAGTGTGGTGACAAGGTCAACGCAACCCGTGAAACAAAGTGTCAGCAGATTACAGCAAAGGGAACTCAGCGTCAAGGACGACAGAGAAAAAGAGGAACCTGGTTGTGAGACTGTTTTATCTCACCTGCCGCCATAAAGAGAGACAGACGCAGCAGAAAGCCACGAGAAGAGGACGGATCAGAGCAACAAAGAGGACGGAAGACCAACGTCAGCAAAGACGAGACACACATTCAAACAAGAAGAAAAACATGACACCCAACCAGGAGAGAAAACCTTTGGCCTGTTTGTCTGGAAACTGCAGCCACAAACGCAAAAAATCCTGCAGCCTCACAAACGCCCGATTATTTAAAGCCACGGCGCTTCATTTTATCTGGCGAGCGAGAGGACAGCATCATCCACACCTGTTACAATGACATCATAAACATTTCTGAGGAAATCTCAACGCGACTTGATTCAGAGCTGAGATGAAAAAGTGGAACAAACAAACAAACAAACAAATGAACAAACAAACAAACGAACAAACAAACAAACAAACAAATGAACAAATGAATGAACAAACAAACAAATGAACAAACAAACAAACGAACAAATGAACAAACAAACAAACAAACAAATGAATGAATGAACAAACAAACAAAGGTGAAACGAGCAGCTGGTTTATGTCAAAAAGTCCCGACTGACAGAAAAACTATCAACTTTTTGTTGTAAAATATTCTGCAAAAACTTGTGATTTTAGGGAAAATAGTCTAAATTATAGAGAATTTCCAGTTTGATGACTTTTTTTGTCAAAATGTTGCAAAACGTTGATATTTTCCAACAGAAAAAAATAATAATTTTAAGTTAAAAAGTCACAAAAGTGATACATTTGTGATTTTGTTGCAGAATTTGCAGTTTAACAACAAAATAACTTTTTTCTTTTCTTCTTTTAATCTTAATAAAAAAGTCAAAATGTTTTAAATTTGTGATTTTACAAGAAAAATTTTGATTTTAGTACAAAAGTCTAAATTTTATGATGAAGGCTGCAATTTTTGTTAAATTTGAGACTTTATGACAAAAATTCTTTTTACTTACAAAAGATGACAAAATTAGTTATTTTATGAAAAAAAATATTTATAATGATATAAGAATTTTTTTTTGATTTTAGTAAAAAGCATCAATTTTACAATTAAAATGTGATACTTTAGGACATAAAAGTTACTTTTTACAATGTTGTTGCAATGTCGCAAAATTCACATATTTACTCGAAATCTGATGTCAAAATGTTCAGATTTTGCAAAAGTCAGCATTTTATTACACAAAATTGCGATATCAAGTTAAAAAGTCAGAATTTTACAACATAAATGTTTGGTTTTTACATCAAAATGTGCAGTTCTATGAAAGGTGCAAATTTATGAAAACAAAAGTTGTTAATTTTTGTCAAAAAGTTGCACTTTTGTAAATTTAATCAAAAAGTTTTGATTTGAAGTCGCGATTTTGTGAAATTTGAAATTTTATGACAAAATTTTTAAGAAAAAGGTGGCAGTTTTGGAACACTTGTGATTTGACGACTTTAAGTCGTCATCTTATGTCAAACAAATATTTCAGCACGCAAAGTTGAAATGTTAAGTTAAAGAGACGAGATTTTGCCCAAAGTTGCAAAAATTTGTGATTTTTAAAACAAAAAAAGCAGCTCAACAAACATTGCGATTTATGCTGAAAAGTTGGGAATTTTTTGTAAACGTCTACCTGTGTTGCCATGGCAGCATTGGCAGCTAGTCCCTGATTGGTTTAAGGAAGGTGAGCGATGACAGCAGAGTGAGCGGGGAGGCCAAACAGGCTGCTCACTGGAGCACACAGGAAACGGAAGATTGAATCAGAGTGAATTGATGCCATAGCTGTGACTGATCAGTGTGAACAGGGCTCAAGAGCGGATAACGGGGACGCCGCTGGAAACCCGACCAATCACAAACGGTGCGTGTTCTTACTGAGGTTAACTTCAGGTCTTAACTGGACCACGTGAGCCGCTTCGGTTGTTTAATAAAAGTTTCCGTCGGCTGCAGCTTTCGAGATTAATTCCACAAGACGCTGCGGCGACATGGACGTGAAACCAACCCTGGATGTAACTGCGAGGGTGAAACACCCGCCGCCCCTGCGGACGCCACATCTTTTGTTGTCGTTAATGACTACAGTGGATTGATGTGGGGGGGGGGGCTGAAGCACAGACACATCCAGGTCTTATCGAATTCTCTTCTGGTCTGCTGCACGTACTCGTAAGTCGGGATGGTAATTATTGTTTGGTATCGCTTGGATCAATTTGCATTTAACCCAGATTTTTGGGAGCAAAGAGGATTGTGGCGCTTTGAGAGAAACGGGGACAGGAAGCCGTCTTCTCTGCTGCAGCTCTTTCAGATCGGCCATAAATCACCGTCCTCGCATTCAGCAGGCCAGACGCCCGGACAAAAGAGGGACGACGTGAAGACGCCCCCTCCCTGACCCCCCCAGGGCATAGTGTGTCCACACTGGGTCACCTAGTTCTGCCCCATGGGGGAAGGGGAGGGGGGATCCTTTCCCAGGCTCATGAAGACGGCGAGGAGGGGGTGCTTCGGCCTGGCAGGACGGACAGTTTCATGTGGACAACCGGACACCACTGTAACGTGGTACACCTAGAAGTACACTGCGTTAAGGAGTACGTTTACGACACGTCCTGATTGGCTTAGGACGGTGGACGATAACAGCAGAGCGCGGGGGAGCAGTGGAGGGAGGCTGCTCACTGGGCCACACAGGAAATAGAAGATTTAGGCTGAATGATCCAACAGACCTGATAAAGCCCTCAGGCGCGATGCACATCACCACCATCAGCATCCACACTGACCCTCAAAATTCCAAATATTGTTCTTACACGTTCTTGTTTTATGTTATTTTAGCTACAACTGTTTATTTATTTATTTTTGCTGGGGTTTTTTTTGTTTTTTTATTCTTACAACGCCAAAATCACGGCATCACCACATGTTTTCACCACATGTGGTGATGCTACGACGTACCCGTAATCATGACAAGTCAGAGTACACAGCGTCTCTTAAACTTAAAAACAAAACAAGAAAAACATAGCAGAAGTGTCCTTTAACTCATTTTACAACCACAGACGGGTGCAGTGGAGCCTCGAGCTACGAAACGACCAGCATACGTTGAGTTTTTACTTTTTTCTTGCTTTGATTTGCAAGCAGAAGTTTGAGTTGTGAGTCGCGAAGCCTCAGGCACCGCCGCTAGTTGGTGTCCCCAGCGAATCTGTCCAAGTGACGAACGTCGGTGAAGGAGATTATGTTTTTGTTTTGTTTTAAGTTAAGTGAAATTCATTCATTCAAGGTTTATTAAAGACACAGAATCCTGGTCCATAATAGGGGAAGAAGAAAAAATAAACTAAATTAATAAATGCATTTTAGCAATTAAATATAATAATATAAGAATGAATATAAGAATGAAGTGTAGCAACAGATGAAAGCAATGACAGCAACATTCTCTTTTATTATGTTCTTATACAATATTTGTTATTTAAATACATTTCTTTTTTTCAAAAAAATTCTGTTTTCTGTGATGTTTTTTGGGGGGACACGGACGGGGACGGGGGACGGATTAATTGCATTCCCATTAATTTCAATGGGGAATTTTGATCCGACTTACGAGGCACCAATTAAATTTGCAACTCCAGTTTACGCGGTTTTCTTTCATTTAGAAAATATTCCAGTTTAATATATTTGCTCAAATAAATAAATAAACAGATAAAAGAAGCTGCTGCTAAAATAAAACTGAATCGTAATCGAGGCAACTTGTTGTTGATGACCCTTCTGCTTGTTTTTGTTTTTTTTAACTACGCGTAGACGAAGCGGGGCGGGTGGGGGGAGGGGGGTTGGAGGGTGCAGTAGTTTGCTCTGCTGCAGGAAAAGAAAAGAGGAAAAAAGTAAACTCAGCTTCGGCGGCGTGAACGGCCTGATCAGGAGTATCAGACGCTACGGGTGTGTAGTCTGCGTTTTTAGCCTACATGCCGGACGCTGTCTGACTGGATCTGGGCATTGTCAAAGCGCGTTATTGATCGACCCGGTTACGCCTGCTTTCCTGCCGCATCATCGCCGCTGCACCTTCATCCATGTGTGAACGGATCCAGACTGCAGCCTGCGTGTCGCATCGACCGCTCTCACCGACCCAAAACTGATCACAACACTCATGAAGCGCAGCGTACAGTAGACGAAACACACATCCACCGGTGAGGAAGGAGGAGCACACACACACACACACACACACACACACACGTCAATGACCCCTATTGACCGTGCTCGCTCTGAGCACGCACAAAGCCAGCCTTTCAAGTTCATCTGCACTGATGTAATAAAATTGACACATGCAGTCGGCTGAATTCTGGGGCGCCTGTTACCTAAACTCTCATTTCAAAAGCACTGTCACCTCCCCTCACTGCAAATGAATCAATTACAGAGCAGCATAATCCTGTTAGAGGGCAGATGAATGCATACCTCCCTGCCTGCAGGTGCTGGCAGGCAGGAAGGGGGCTTATTGGAGCAGGCGATATCAAAGCTGGGGTTTTATGTGCCACATTAGAGCCACGGAGAGCCGGAGAGCTGATGCCGCTGCGCCTGCGCTCGCTGCCCACACAACCGAACGGGGAGGGGAGGGGCAGGGGGTGGGGGTGCTCGTCGCACGACTGCTGCAACGTCCTCCACGTTCACGAGTCAGGTCTGCAAGTCAGAACCAGAAGTACGACTGTAACTCTGCAGCGCTGTCATTCCAGGATGTGAGTTCATGACTTTTTTTTAGTTTTCAAACGTCGGCATGCAAATGTCACACTGGAAGGATGTAGAAGCACGTTAATATCATTACACACACACACACACACACATATATATATATAAATATCAGTGCTTTTTTTCCAGCAGTCAGATTCTGGAGGAAAACTCCCTCCAGTTCTCATTTCTCATGACTAATAACGAGAAACAGAATTTAGTCTGTCTGAGGTTTCATCTGGAAATCTCAACAATATGCAGGCAACAAATGTTTCAATGTGGCCGTACAAAGTTAACAAAAAAAAGAGGCCAAGAAGTTGCACAGACCTCAATAAAAGCTGATGATCTGGAATATTGAGTTCTGTGCTAACACAACGCCAAGAGGAAAAGACATAAACCATACTCTTAGAAAAGCATCTAGAAAGGGTTATAAACCAAATTTAACGTTACGCAGCAAGAAAGATTACTCAGGTGTGTGCCAGCATAATGCCAAGACAGAAAGACATCAGCAGTGGCTTTAGAGAACCACGTACCAGCCTTGAGAGAGAGATTTAAGACCATTTGGTTTACGCTGGGATGATTTTTTTATTTTTTTACACAAAAACACATTGGATTAAGAGCTTTTCACTCGAGCAACAAAAGCGAGTCCTGAACCTGTAGGACGGCAGAGTGCCAAGAATAGTTCGATCACTGGCTTCAGTGTGGACGAACAGCAGGTCTTCATGTTGAGGGAAACGAGGCGCCTGTGAGTGTTTCAGTGTTAAATATTACTGATGCTCTGGTAAACGTTTGCTTTCTCCTCCACCTCCCTTATTTCTTTATTTTCTACCAACAGAGCAGCATGAACGTAGGTTCAACTGTTGCTGACGGGAGTGTCGGGGCGGGGGGGTCCAACATGTCTGACGGTGGACGGTGACATTCAGGAGACCCTCATGGACCATAGTCAGTGTCCGCCTCAGGACGGGAGGTGGGGGTGTGCACGCCCTGGAACCCCTCCCATACCCATCCTTCTCCCGCTGTGCTCCCCGGCTCACCCGGGCCATTGTTCACCAGAACAGAGGGGAGGGGGGGCGTCAGGAGATAAATAGCTGCATGTTAACCACGTTTGACAGGCCGCACAAAAGGGGACACCTCGGATCCCATGACGCAACCTGCAGCACCCCCCCAGAGGTGACCCCCCGCCTCCCACCCATCCAAACTCAGGGAGGACTCTTTCTGCTGCCTCAGTTTCCGCCTGGCTGAGCGTCCACGTCGGGAAACGACGGCGGCGTTTGGGATCAGCTCGGGTCCATCGTCCCTTCAGAGGAGAGCCGATGAAGACGTCAGGGTGCCGTCCCACGACAAAGACGCATGACGAGGTTTTCTTCTTATTTTTTCCCGTGTTTTTCTGGGTCATACGTGACTGCGGAATCACTTTTGTGTGTCTGTGACGGAGCATTCTGACACATGTGTGTTCAGCTGGAATGAAGCAGCAGAACAAAAGAGCGAAGGAGAAAGAAGCGTCTGTCAGGCTGAAGGCGGGTGGCGGGGGCAGTTCCAGAGAGGGAGGGGGATTATTCTCCTCTGCTAACCTTTTCAGTCCTGCCTGCCTCTTTGAAGGCTGACGGGACTCACAAAAGCACCTGCCCCATCCCAGAGTGTCCCCCCCCGCCTCCCCCAGCTCTCCTTCCCTGACCTGACCGGCATTCCTGGCCAACAGGGGGTCTTCCCCATGGCTACCTTTACACCCCCCCCACCAACACCACCAACACACACACAGTCTGGTAATCCCACAGCAAACACGGTTGTGAGGCTCAGAGGCCGTGCACGAGACTTCTCACAGCCGCCCGGCTAAAAGGTGCTGAACTGATGGAGCTCATCACCGTGGGAACCGAGAGGCCAAGAGACATGAGTGAAGTGCATTGTGGGATTGGTCCAGTGTGACAGCAGAGTTCTCAAGCTGGAGAAAGTGAAAAAAACTTCACCTGAGGACTTTTTAACCAGTTTCTGGACATCATTTTTATATAATTAGACCAAAATCAAAGTTCACATGATGATTAGAGGTTTGCTGTAACTTCCTGGAACGAACAACCAAAACAACGGGCTTTAAATCCCCGACTCGTCTGTGGTGTTATGAATATTTGAGCCTCGTCTTTCCTTCATTCACAGTTTGACAAAACTCTGCCGTCACGCCATTTAGATCATCAAAGACGCCGTCAGCCTCCAGCTGTCGCACCACGACAAAGAGGTGAGCGTACAAAGAGAAGCACACAACAGCCCTAGAAGGCTGACAAAGAGGGAAGCCCCGCCCCCACAAAAGAGCCACGCCCCCTCAGAAAAGCCAATCGGAGCATTGCATCCATCATCTTCATGTGTTCTTCTTAACTGACTCACTAAAGAATTTAAACACTTCGCCATCTGATATCATTTTGTTCCAACATTAGAGGCTTGAAGCATTACTTTTTTAAAGTTTTACTTTTTTAACAAATCCTCATTCCGAGACATCTTTCTTTTTCACATCCTAATTTTTTACACTTATGTAAAGCTGAAGAAAATAAGTTTCTCTGTTCATTTAGGCCGATATTCCTCAGCTGTGGTGTACCTCAGGGTTCCATGTTGGGCCCCGTCCATTTTATATGATTTACCAGGAATCTATATTAAAGGTTTTTTTTAAACCTTTTTGTAGATGATGAACAGGACTATCTGAGCTAACAGACTGAAAGCCATTCTTCCATCCATGCTGCCCTGAAGTATCTTTGAGATATACAATCATGTACAAAAGGTTGGACATCTTATTGTCACTCAGCTGCAGAGTCTTTGTCTCGTTTTTGACTGTGCTTTCAAGTTTGACAAGCCGACTTTAATGTGTCACAGAAATACAATTTCTCTTGACTTCTGTTTTCAGTTCTGGGCCCGGCTTTTAGGCTTTTATTTGGTTTCTCAGCTCAGGTGAAAAAGAGAACAGAAAGCTCATTTATGAACCTTCCCTTCAGAGAATTTCTCCCACAGTTGCGTTCAAACTTTCCCTGATGAGTCTTTAGCCCCGGCTCGTCCGTGGTCATCGTGGCATCACGGCCCAGCGCTCTCACCGAGGCTGCAGAGGTGGGGAAGTTTCCTTCAGACCGGACAGTCCGAGCAGCTCTGACAGGAGTGTCAGCTCATATACCTCAGCGTGTGAGGTCAGTTCAGCAGGACTCGCCCCGAGGCGGCCGGGTCGCACTGAGCAGCGCTCCTCAGCCTCATTACTTTAATTGGTAGATCTGCGACCAGGAAGTGTTGTCCTACCACTGAGCCTGAGACCCTGCTGATCTGATCTGGCCTGAGGAGGTTTCACTGAGAGTCCGAAGCACAGAAAATCCTCCTGAATACTGGAGGTGAAAGTGAACAAAGTCCTTCCCTGAGATGCAAACTAGCAGAGACAGAGAGGAGAGGAAAGTTAGGGCAACTTCTTCTTCTCTGGTCAAACTTCAGGACAACTCGTCCTACAGTCCAGCTCATGCTAAAAACAGGGAATCAGAATGGATCTGGAGAGACAAAACCACAGAACCAGCAGTGTCTATTTGCACAACAATGGTCCACTTTTGGCCCAAATATGACCCAGTGTTGGTCTCATATCGGTCCAGCATCAGCCCAATAACAGGCCAGATTTACGCCAGTGACAGCCTGGTGTTGGTCCAATAACATCTCAGTCTGTTGTCTGGCCCATAAAAGACCAGTATTGGTTCAATATAAGAATCCAGGTTTAGGCCTAAAAATGGTGAAGTTTTGGCCCAGTAACGGCCCAGTGTCAGCCCAATGACACTATAAAAGATGGCTCAGTAATGACCCACTGATGGCCCACAATTAAACCACAGTTGGTCCAGTAACAGCACAGTGCTGGCCAGTTTAGGCCCAATAATGGGCCATTATTGGCTCAGTTACAGCATAATAACGTCATAAAGTTGGCCCAATTAGCAGCACAACATCAGTCCGATAAACAGCCTAGTGTCGGCCCAATAGCGGTTCAGTTTCACCTAAAGTACAACCCAGTGCAGGTCCAATAAAGAGCAAGTGTCGGCTCCGCAACAGTCCAGTGCCAACCCAGTGTCTGCTCAGTGTCATATCCAATAATGGCCCGGTACGGGCCCAGAACCACCCTGGTATCAGCTTGTACAGGTCGGGTTGTGGTCAAATCATATTTAGAGACTTGGAGCGTCATCAGTTTGCAGAGTAAACTCGTCACAGAGTGATGCTGAGCAGGTGGGCGGAGCCTGGAGCTGTGGACAGAGGTGTTGAGGTTCTGGCGGGGGTATGGGGTGTATGGGAGGGGTGGGGTTATTCAGCCGTTTACTGGCGGTCTGGACACACAGATGTCATGACACCTTAATCCAGCCATCCGTTATTGATTGTTCCATGTGGGTGACCTTGCCGCTGGAGCTCAGCCTATCAAACGAGCCCCCTCCTCTGAGGGAGGGGCAAAAAAATGGAAGAGCAAACAGGTTGGCGAGTCACGTCAGGTCTTACATGGGTTCACAACAAGACGCAAAAGCAAAAGATATTGTTGGTCGAAACAGCAGAAATGAAGAAGAATCAGAGTAAACCCAGAAAAATGAGTAAAAGTGTTGCAGCTCAGTTTCATTCTAGAACAACCTTTTCCCTCCTGGACTCTTTTTAACTGTTGCACTTGTTCGTCAGCCTCAGCGTGTGACAGCGTTATCTCTGCAGTGGCGTCCCTCTGCTCTGACCTTGGCCAATCGTGTTTAGGCTAACGGCGACAAAATGTCACCGGCCGGCTTCGAGCTCGCTCATGAAGAAAATGTGCACATGGCAATGAGAGGGCTGGGGGGGGGTTGGGGGGGCTTTACTGATGCACGCATGTCAGTCACCTTGAAACATGACAAAACACCGTATCTCACACTGACACCAATTCCAATGCACAAATGCATGATGGGAGGCCAAGAAGTTTCTGTTGTTGGCGGCACAGAGACAAGCTTTGTGTGGCAAGAACAACAAGAAGGAGAAGAAGAAGAAGAGGAAGAGGAAGAAGAGGAAGAAGTGTGTGTGTGTGGTGGTGGTGGCTGGGAGGTGTGGGGGGGTGGTGGGGGGTGGCAATGAGGCTCAAATCTTCACAATAACAAGATAAAGAGCAGAAACAGCGTCAAAAAAACTAGATAAAAAAGGACTGAAAACCAACAACAATCCACTACAGCGTTAGTCAGGACGTTCAAGTTAAAGAACCAAGAAAACAAAAACTTTACAAAGAAAAAAAAGAGAAAAACACATTTGTCTGTTTGTTCAGACGTGTTTATTGATGATCTCTCCACTTCCTGTCACATGTCTGCAGATGGACGGAAGGACAGAAAAAGACGCATTTAAATCTCTGGAACAAAACATGATTGACGCTCGCCCAGTCATGTGGCCGTGATGCCATCCGGCGTTTTATTTTGGCGGGGTGGCGGGGCTGCATTAAGTAGGCTTCCTGTTGTTAATATCATGTGTCTCTGCCTGCTGCACCTCCCCAAACAAAGGGCCCCTTCTTCCCCAAAGCGGGGGCCCCGGCTCCTCCTCTGCTGTCCAACCAGAGTAAATCTGCCTAAATCCTGGGGGGGTGGGTGGAGGAATGAGGTGGGGCGGGGGGTCGAATAAAGATAATCTGCTTTTCTTCACAATAAAAGCCTTCTAGGGGGGCGGGGACTGAAAAATTAGGAATTCATATCACATGCTGCATTTTAAACTTGATTCCTGACCTGTTAAGAAGCAGCTGAGCCGCAACACAAAGCTGCTGACAGAAGAGCAGCGAGGGGCCCCGGGGCCGTCAGGGGCCCCCTTCAGGTACCACACAGAACAACACTGTGACAACACTGTGACAACAAGGGGACTTCACCATTCAAGTCGCAGAAACTTTAACAGTCACGGGAACAAATATGTAATGACGATTAAAGAAATGTCCCCGAGGGGCCCAGAATGAGGTCTACCTGGGTTGAGGGTGGGCTTGAGCTGAAGATGTGCAAATGGAATAGCTCCCAAGTGGTTTCAGCATTATGGACCCCAAAATGGGAAGTGCACGAGAGCCACGGATGCTAATGGGTGTACTGTGTACGATCTAAAAGTTAGCTTCAGTAAGACGGGCCCCGTGATTGGAGCCAAAACCAGCTGGACCTAAAAACTAGACAGGTCCCACCAAACATAGTTAGGACCACCAAGTAACCTGTGGACAAACTTGGGACCCAAATATGGAACTTGGGACCCACATTTACAGCTTAATTCTAGTTCATGTGGGGTTTCCTTGGTTGGAGACGTTTGATAAACATTTAACAAATATGGACGATTATGAAGTATTTAACAACATTCTAATGAGTTTGTAACAGACGTGAAAGGATGGATGGATGAGACCTAATGAGGGTGGTCCACATGCACGAGATCCAACAAGAGTGGTGCAAACATGCGAGACAGAACAACTGTAGCTCACACAAGTGAAACCAAACGAAAGCGGACCACACGAGACCCAACGAGTGCAGAACACACGAGTACGACCCGACGACAGCAGGTCACCCACGACACCCAACGAGTGTAGTGCATACGTCGAAGACTGAATGGGCGTGCATGAGAGTAAATAAGCTAACAATGGGCTGTGCACGTTAACTGTGCTAGATGGGAAGCAACTTGGATGGCAGTTTAAAATAAAAAATCTTTCTTTCTAGGAATAAGCATGAAGAGGAAGTGGTTTAAAATTTACTAGTCAAAAACTCAGCCTCAAATGTCTTTGGCTAGTTTCCCTTTTACAGTTAAAATCAATTAAAGCCGCCGGTCAGTCACAGCACTGTTTGTGAAAGCAGAAAAAATAAAAAAATAAATGTATTTTGTGTGTTTGGGTTCAGTGCTTCATGGAAAACTGACGTTCGACAAAGTAAAAGTCCAGAAAAACAAGAGTCAACAAATTCAAGCCTCAAAACTCAAGGAACAAAAGTGGTAAATGGGCAGGAGAGAGAGTGAAAGCAGAATGAAGATTTTAAGAGGAATTGTTTTTCTGGTCGGGGCGCTGAGGCCTCGTCCGTCCGTCCGTCCGTCAGCTGCAGGGGAGGAGCTCTAAGTAGGCCACACAAATACACCTCCACCTCACCTTCTTTTTTTAACCTCTCTCTGCTTTCTTTCTTTCTCTCCCTCCTTCTCCTCCTCCTCCTCCTCACTTTCCTCCCTCGTCTTTTCTCTCTCCTGCATCTCTTTCTACAGCTCTTTTCATCTGGGACGCCGGCGAGCTGAGCGTCCCCGGCGGCACTCGCAGCCTCTGAATGGTGATTAAGAACGAGCAGAGGAGCTGCTTTCTTTGTTCTGCCCCCGGGGGGGTGTTTACTGAGGGGTGGGGTGTGTGTGTGTGTGTGTGTGTGTGTGTGTGTGTGTGTGTGTGTGTGTGTGTGTGTGTGTGTGGGGGGGGGGGGGGG
>JBAMYA010097196.1:0-20911 GCA_037176975.1 Arrhamphus sclerolepis | reverse complement strand
AAAAGGCTTGCAATATTTCAGTTGATTTGTAATGAATCCAGAATGTATGACATTTCATGTTTTTTAATTGCATTACAAAAAATAAAGAACTTTATCACAATATTCTAATTTTCCGAGACAGTCCTGTATATTACAGTTTTTGCTTTATATATATATATATATCCAAAGTTAGGGGCTTTCGCCCCAATCTGGTTATCAATGAAGGCCCACACTTATCGACGGGTATCTCTGTCTGCCTTGGTTCACTCCCCTGTTAAATCTGCCACTGATCAGTCCACAAAAAGCATAATTGTTAAGACATCCTTAAAAATATGGAAACAATTCAGAAGGTTTTTTGGACTTCAGTCTTATTCGTTACAGGCCCCAATATCATCAAATCATGTCTTTGCTCCATCTCTGGTAGATGGTAGTTTCATCATTTGGTCCAAATTAGGTATCAGATCACTTAAAGATTTATATTTCAATAACATCTTTGCTTCATTTGAGCAATTGTCCAAGAACTTTTCTCTCCCAAAGCAACATTTTTTTTAAGTATTTACAAATTCGTATTTTGTCTGTAATACATTTCCCTGTGCAACCCCTTGAGTCCTCTTTAGACACTTCTCTTAAACCAGTTCCATCTTTGAAGGGTATGATCTCATACATTTACACTCATAACTTTTTGGGTCTGACGCCTGAGACCTCTCTCAAGGAGCTATGGGAGGAGGACTTGGGTGAGCAGATTACTGATATGTGGGGTAAAGTGCTTAGGAAAGTGCATGAATCTTCCATCTGTGCTAGACACTCATTCGTTCAGTGTAAAATAGTGCACCATGCTATCTAACAAAAGCTAGGTTATCAACAATGTTTCCAGATGTGGATCCTGCCTGTGACCGTTGTGGTCAGACTCCCGCATCCCATGCTCACAAGATGTGGTCTTGCCCTAATTTAAGCTCTTACTGGGGAAAGGTCTTTGATTTGTTATTCAAGACTGCTGGAAAACAAATCATGCCAGCTGCTGGTATTGCATTATTTGGGGTACCCCCTCCTTATATACATTTATCCCATCAGGAGGAAGCTTTCGCAGCCTTTGTCTGCTTACTGGCCCAACATCTGATCCTGTCAAAATGGAAATCTTCATCACCACCATCACATACTCACTGGGTCAGGGATGTTCTATACTTTGCCAAACTGGAGAGAATCTGATTTATGCTAATGGTTAGAGAGAATAAAATGAGCACAACGTGGGAGTCTTTTTATGACCATGTAGGGAAGCTGGTTTTCCCTGAGGTTCTGGATTGATGCATCTTGTACTGTAAGGTTGAAATAATAACAGGCAACCTGGAAAGTATTGTTGTTATTATTGTTTTTTTGTTTGTTTTTTTATTTAATTAATTAATTAATATACTCTTCTTTTTCTTTTGTATTTGGTTGGGTTTTTTGTTTGTTTTTGCTCGTTTCATTGTGACATTGTGATGCTTTTTTTTTTCTTTCCTCTCTTTTTTTCTTTGTCTTGTTTACATGTCGTTTATTTCTCCTGCAGAAAATAATAAAAGTTGTTGGAAAAAAAATAATAAAAAGATGTTTTAATCTGACTTACTTAGACCTTATATCAATAGTGTGTAAGACCTACCTCAAAATATGGGTTTAATTAGGTCAAACACTACTATACTCAGATACAATACAAGAAGTTAAGAGTCATTTGAGTGATTTTAAACAGAGTTTAAAGTGCCATTGAAGTGCTATTCTTCAATTTTGTCATAAATGTTAAAACTCACCATCATGTTCTCAAACTCAGCATAGAACTTCTTAAACTTCGTTGGGAGTTTCTGCAAATAAAATGATGTTATTTTAGGAAAAAAGAGATTCATGCAGTACCTTTATAGTAGGGCTGGGCAGTTAGTCGACACTGAAAGTCAATGATCGATGTAATCTTGCTAATATCAGTTATTTCAATTATTGCTCTTATTTGAGATATTCCTTAAATGACCATATATAGTTAAATGGTGTGGGCTTTCTTTCACTTATTTTAAAATCACATATATGTACTCTTATTAGAAAATAATTTCACTATATTTGCAGCAAAAAGCTTGTCAGTGATCTATGAGGGGGGAAAAATTGAAATGATACTAAAATAATCGTTTATTAATAGTAATTGAGGTAAGTTGTTCAATTAAACATGATACAGATTTGACCTCATATTGCCCAGCCCTACTTTCTAGGTTATTGGTTAACTGTAGATGTATTAATGGATTAGTTAGCTTATCGGTGAGACTTACCTCCCATGTTTGGCTCAACCTGCTGACAGCAGGGTTGCTCATCCCCATAATGATGGCAAAGAATGAATTAAGATTCTTAAACTCTCGACAGCTACACAAAAGTATACAAAAAATAATAAAAGTTAATACAACTATGAAATCCCCTGACTCTCAGTCAGATTCAGCAGCAGCTCCTACTCACTGTGCAGCTATCTTGATGAACTTTTTGAGGAGCTGCACTCTTTTGCTGAGCTGACTGCAGAGGCAGACTTCGGTAACCACCCACAGCTGGACCTGGTTAAACCTCCTCAGGAACAGGTCCAGGTTAGCTGTGGTTCTTCTAAAGCTTTGGCGGCCAAATGTGTGGTATAGCAGCTCATGCTGTGTGGAAGAGGGCAAAGGACACAACACTGTTCAGCAGTTTTTCTCAGTTCAGGTCACAGATTCTGCTACCATGCATAAATCAAGCATTATAACTTAAGTCCTTATACTTTAGACTCCAATGCCTGATTATGAGGATTTACAGTGTTTGGGTTGTTCTTTTTTTGTTTCGTACCTCATGTACACAGCTGAAGAGCTCCCAGTCGAACATTGTCATTTGGTAAGCCAGGTCTTTAGAGCTCATGAGCTCAAAGGTTGACATGGATCCTGCAGATGGACCCTCTTGGTCTGGAAGAGTAGTCTGATGTACACAAAGAGAAAAAAAACCCAACAAAAAACTTTTTCAAGCAGACCTGAAACAAATGAAAAGGTCCATAAAGTTCGGGTTGTTTTTTTTGTTTTAAATCTGCCTTCATAAATACATTCTTTGTGGATATTTCATCATAATAATAAATGTTTAATGCAAAGTATCAGCGTAACCTGATCAACAAACAGTATAATCCACAGGGATCACATTAGTTTCTTACTAGACTGCTGAGCTGCTCTCGGGGGCAGGCAAATAATCTCCCATTAATGCTCAAAGTCGAAAATACTGATACATCATTGGGCTTCAGGATTTTTTTCTCTGTAACAGAAACCAAGGAACAGAGGACCTTCAGGTATAACAAACACCCTAAACCAATAATAACACAGAAAAAAAGAATACAAATATTCAACAACATTAACAATACATCCATTAACTGCCATCCAGCAGTATCATATCTGCCAGTCTGCCTTCATACCCCCAGTAGAGATGAGGTGGACGAGCAGGAGTTCATCAGTTGTGCCAAGTTTGTCCATCACTGCACTGATAACTTCTCTTCCAGCTGCTGCTACAGGAATCCTGATCGTAGAGTACGTGTGATCGCTGCAGTACACCTTCAAGAGGACTATACACATGAAAAATCACAGTATCATGTGACAGATTCTGGCCTGCACTGGCTAAAGAGGGCTCATTGCATTGGAATCATAATGTAGATTCTGGTTTTAGATATGATTAAAAAATATGACTCATGCCTATCTTTGACAGAGCCAAAAACAAACTGCTTGGATGGAAGTGATGTTTGTTGTTCATTTCCACATACATTTATAAAGATCATGCCAATCTGTCCATTAGCTTTTTATACGTCTTATGTACATGAGAAATGTTCTGTCATGACATGACAAGAAGTGCTGACATTCAACGGCACATGCCTGAGCAATCTACAAGAGAGCTGGGGGAAAAAATAAATAAATTAAAATCAAATACTTGTGATCCCCAGCACATAAACTGTAAAAAAAAAAAAAAAGAAAACAAAACAGCAACTTACTGTCATCTTGATTCCTAATAGGTTGTTTCTTCTGCAGCCTTTCTTCTCCATTGCTGAATTGTCGTATCAAGGTCTTCTGTTAATAATATGACAGTATTTAGATCACTACACACCACTTATACCATAGTCAATTTCAACAGTACAAACATATATTAGAAAAAAAAAAAGAGTAGTCTAGAAATACCTTTTTTGTTGATTTGGCCTCTTCAGAACTACAAAAAGTCAAAAGAGACATGATAAAAGTCACTGGTATGTTAAACATTACACAGAAACGATAAATGTTAAGAAGCTGAACCTGAGACATACTGCAATTTCACCACTTTCTCCAGGTCAGGAACCAAATCTTTGAGACCTCGCAGCATCCGAGAATCATTTGTTACGCTTCCATATAACTCCTGCAGAGACAGACGGGAAGAACCGCTCAGACCAGGCAGAGCACCTGTGTAAGTTGTGCAATTGAATGCTGAGCTCATGTTCACCTCCAGGAAAGAGATTGCAGCAGGTTCCTCCTGTAGCAGGAATGTGTGTGTGTTTGCCCAGCGCAGGGCCAGAATGAGGGCCCTCCTCTTACAGGTGAGTGCGTACTCCAACCTCTCCTGTTCAGAGCCAGGCGGAGATGCTGCATGGTAGGTGCGCTCGAGGTTAAAGATAAATACGAAGTAATAGATTTTAGAGGCCCAATGCTGTAAGAACAGAAAGACACCACGGTGTCCAAATTGTCTTTTTTATTTGGTCTTTAAAACCAACAAAACTATAAAATGGATCTTAAAAGTTAGTAATCCCTGCAGCTGCATCCATATTTTAATTCAGTCACATTTAGCAGTTTATCAATTGCTATATACCACTTAATCAAAGCAGCACAATCATTATTATTTTGCATATGATCAAGGGCTGAACTTTTTATTTTCTTAGGTTAAAATACACACAGACTGTTATACATATGGTTACTGCAATGGTGCCACAATCACACTATCTGTGCACCTGGGATTACAGCTTGTAACTAAGGTGTGAATGGATGTGAAGCAGTTCAGTAATGCATTCATAAGCACAAGTGGTGGACTTCACAATCGGAGAAGCTTTCAGCAGCATTGTTCCTGAGTAGAGTGAACACCAGTGCTTTTTTTAAATGCTTTACACATGTACAGATTTCACGCAGTTTAAATAAAATATGAAGGAAATTCTATCTCTGCACAGAGAGCAAGAGCGAATAAAGCCAAGAAGGATATTGGGCCATGAGGAGAGGGCACAGTTGGCTGTTGGGCATGAAGACACAGTGCATGAGAACAAAATCATCCACTGCTGGGTCTAAGAGATAAGAAGGAAAACAGATGTTTGAGGAAGGAGAGATGGAGTGATGGAGAGATGGGGGGGTACAAAAGAGAGGATAAATAGTCTTTGTTTTACACAGGGTTAGTGAATAGATTGGTTTAGCTGCAGATTGCAACTCTGGCTGGTTCTGGTTCTACCTGTCTTCTTTGCTCCTGTCCATCAAAGGTCACCGGTATGTGCTCTCCAGCCTTTAGCCTGCTACACCTGTTCCCAGTTCATTGTCAAGATATTGGTTTCCAGTTACTGATTTCATTTGTGCAGCTGTCACAGCCACATGCTTTTACTCCACTGTCTTACTTGTACTCTGCTGGAATCTTTAAGCACTATTTTGCATGTTAATGGATTTGCATGAACAGCTAGGTTTCTCAGCATCTCCTTGTTAGTTTTTGAATCCTCTCAATCAGAAAAAAATAACCCCCCCCTCAAAAAAAAGTCTTATGTCAGTGTGTCACACACTTTTTCTTTTCAACTTAAATCCAATAATAACTTGTAGTTTGAGAAAAATACTGCAGAATAAATTCAAATTTAAGTTGACAAGTCTCTTTATTTTGTATTCCTCTCTGGCTACCTGGTTCATTGTGATGTATGTCTAATCTCATGGTCTCCAGGAAGTGATCAAGGATCTTCTCTGGTGTTCCTGATATCACAGTGTATCTGCAAAAGATGAAACATTTCAAAACTGACAAACTATATAATACTAAAAAAGCCTAGGCTCAATTCTAAAATAAACAGAGAACCTTTGGAAAGAGAATGTAATGTCAATTTACTTTAAATTCTATCTACATGTGTGCACCAAAACACAACTGCACTTACTTGATGCTTCCCAGTGTGGACGGTCGGGGACTCTTTTCTAAAACAAGCACAGTTTGTTCATGCTCTTTCAAACGCACCGTGTTTGCTTCCACATCCTGAATATACGACAATGAAATAAGCATGAAGACAATGTGTGAAATGCAATACACCTCATCGATCAGAAGAGGGCGACGAACAACCTTGTGCTTGACAAGCAGTCAAGCACAAGGTTGGTTAGTGGCCAGTGTACACCATAATTTCTGAGTTAGATCATTAGTTTTTAAGTAGCAGATACAATTCTTTTCCCTGGGGAGCATATATAATAAACTCATCTAAATAATCTAATTACTGCAAACCCAGAACACTTCACCGTAAGTGTGTCCAGAATATTATTGCAGTGTGTTCATCTTTCTCTCAGTTTATCTGAACTTCTCATGACATCCCTCTTTGACCTCATGACATTTTTTACACCAAGGTCAAATTAGTGCTTAGGAAAATACTATATGTGTAATTGTTCTCATGTCCATGCTGATGCATAACGCATCAGACATTCTTAGTGAATGGATGGACACATTTTCCGGTGAATGAATTCAGATGTCATTATGTGAGCATCATTTATGATTAATGACTAAGCAGTGACTAGATGAATTCTTAAAAGTATTTCTAAAAGGAAATGTATAGCTCCATCAGAATGAGAGACAAACGTCCACCCCACCCTGAGTATCCTGTTGAAGTCCTCCTTATCCACACGGAGGAAGTGGCAATTGTCTTCTCTCAGGACGATGGAGGCGGCACGAGGTGAATCTGTAACCAGCGCCAGCTTCCCGAAGTCATCCCCCTCATGAAGCGTGCACACCACACCCTGAGATATGCACACATAAACACATCAGCGTACATTCAGACATTCAGAGACACGCAAATGACCTCAGACGCGAAACACAGTTTGAAAGTCAACTGAAGCCCCGAAGACAAATAAGAATAGAGCACAAACCCTCAGGACAGAGATGAATCATCTGTGCTTGTATGTTTATGTGCAGTCCCTTTGCGTATGCATTTGTGTCTGCAAAGCATTAGGTTGTATGGTGTGAATTTGTCTATGCATACAATCCCTTAAGCAAGTTAATCATAATGATGAGTCATGCTGAGCTGTGCAGAGTTTGCCAAACTCCACTGCTGGTGTTAACCTCACAGAGCAATAGTCCTGGTCTGCTCCATGAAGACATGAAGAGATACATGTGTTAATCCATTACAGATTAAATATCTACAGTCCAAAAATGAAATATCTTCAAATGAAACAGAAAATCCCCCCAAAATACATTAAAAACAAAAAACACCAACATGAACATGGATAAATTCATACGAGCACACTTACAGACCTTGCCATAGATGACCACGTTAACGGAGCCCTTTAGGATGATGTACCATGAAGTCCCCTCCTCACCTTGGTTAAACACTGGAAGGATGAAAAAACAAACATTACCAGAACACATATTCAGACAACAAGAGGTTTTCAAACTACCACAATCCAAAAATCCACATGAAAATACTTAAATTTGCATAATTTGCCTGTGAATCACAAATTAAATTTTTCTATAAAGCTAAAATAACCGACTGATAGATGCCTGTTCATTAAGAAACAAATACCTCCTGGTTAAATCCCATTCAGCTGCCCCCACAACCCCCCAGTCTGCAACAGCAGTTGCAATATGTCAAGCATAACGATAATTCACTAAATCCAACTATGAAAAAGCCATGGTGGGTTACACTTTTACCCTACTGTGAGAAGCAAGAATTTGTTCAAACTGTATTTCATACCGAGTTTCACACTGAGTCAGATTTTGAAAAACTGATGCACACAAACAATAAAACGTGCCAAGAAAAAAAAAGAAAAACACTCACACACGGTGCCAGCTTTAGCATGTGATTCAAAGATCACAACACTTGCCAATTCCCGCTTCACCTGCAAACCAAAACATTAACATATAGAAACATTAAAACATGCATACATGAAGGTTTTAAAGATCAGGAGCTTTACAATTCTATGAATAAATACATAATTTAAGTACTGTATATTTTTAATGTATAAAAATGAGTTAGAAAACTTGATTTGGGCCCTTTGGGGTGGGCAACTGATTTATTCCTGGAAGGTAATTTGAAATACAGTAGTAACATGATCAATTATTGTATATATTATTCTCACTATATCTTTGTTTTAATATATTTGTTAAAAATAAAGAAAGACGTAGTACACTTCCAATTCTTGAACACAATAAAACAGTAGAAACCAGCTTTTCTGTTTACCTGCACTGTTTGTTTGTTTTTTATTCATTACAAAGAGGGACCCAGCTAACTTACAGTGTTGGAGAGGTGAGCTAAGGCCTTGATGTGGAGCAGCTCATCATAGATGATCTCTAGGTCGTCCCCTGTCCTCTGACCAGGTCTGCAGATGCATAGAAAGTGGCTCAGATGAAGATGTATGTTATCCATCTCTTGTCATACGTTCTCTGACTATAAGCTCATTTCAGTTGGGCAGAAGGACAGTGGACATATTCTATTACCAGCCAAAGCTAAGACGCTGCACTGTTACATGTCAACTTGTTTGTAATCTGCAGGTTTTTCATTAAAAAAAAAGAAAGCTAAAGACTGAAAGAAAGAGCTACAGAAAAGGATGATGAATAGAATCATTGTCAAAATCATAAGTAATATTATGTTGTGCACAAAGGTTGTTACTGACGATTTTTTGAGGATCATTCGCAGCAGCGCGTCAGGGCCCATCTGAGCAAGAAAGAGGATGGTCTCTGGCAGTTCCTCCTCACTCTCTCTCTTTTCTTCCTCGCTAGGCAATGGTGCATCGTCCTCCTCATCATCAAGAAAACGATAAAACAGGTACTTATCCTGAAAACCCAGCTCCTGGTCCACTGAAGAACAGGTAGGCACACAAGTTAAATACATAAAATGGAAGCGCCTGCTTTTATCACTTGTAGAATTTTGTAACATCATGTTTCTTTGAAGATAATAACTTTGAAGTCAAGATCCAATCTATAAGTTACGCACATACTTCAAAACCTCTAATTAATTTAATGTTTGGTATTTAGAAAAACACTATATGTGTATATGTATGTTTGATGTTCAGGTCACACACTCCCTGAACTTTCAAATTTGTGCTTTCAATAACATGAATTTATAAATTGATTTTGTCGTTTTCACCTTACGCTTCACTTGTTTCAGCAGAATGGTAAAATTTCTGTGGTACATTACGACTTGTAATTTTGCTAGACCTTCTGTAAAGTCAAAGAAACCAATCTTGGATAGAAAGTAAATACATTAAAAACAGAATATACTGAAGAGATTAAGTCAGCTCCGTTGCAGCAGATATTTGAAACTAAAGGATGACTAACGTATATATAATTAAACTTCACAGCATGAACTATTAAGAAAAAGTGAACTAAAATTTGAATTACCATGATTAAGCACCCCTTCCTCCAGTAGTGCCTGCCACATCCCAACAGCATGGGACCTTGTGAGCACACAGGCGCTCTGCAGCACCAACCAGTCCACCAGCTCTGTACCGACACAACATTGTCTACAACACACATGAACACGTAGTTTGAAGATTAAATGGAGACAACTTCAAAAGAAAAAAAATTGCCTTGATCTTTTTTTAATAAATGAAAACATTTCCAAGGTATTTCAAGCTAGTAATTCTGCAAAAATGAGTACATCTGGATGCATGTAGATGCATATACCTGTAGGTTTTCAGGTGATACTTCCTGTCTCGAATCATGTGAGGCGCTCTCGACAGGATGGCATTGCGGAGCGTCTTCCCTGCCCTCTGTAGCTTCTCTGAAGGGATCTGCAGAACCCAAACACCAGTGAGGGAAATATCATTGCAACAATTATAGCTCACATTTGTCTGAGCCCATCTAGATTTGAAAATGCGCAACTCAGTGACCCATTCAGATATACACGATTATGGTACATCACAGGATTTGTATTCCATGTGGGGAATTAAGTCAGGACTTCTACATTATTCTATATTATTGTCTTCAGAACTTTGGAGCTGTCGTGTCACAGGAGCATCTGTTATTTAGTTTCAAAAGTCAATCATATTGAGGTTTACTAAATAGACATATTGCTCCCTCTGAGCTTTGTATGACAACATACTAGCAACGGTCACAAAAACATGAAAAAAGCAGAAAAGGCATTTTGAATCTTTGAAAAAGTATTAACCACATCATTTAAAAAAAACTGTAAATCTTTACAAAGATGCCATACTAAAATAATTTGCCCTGCTTGTCTCACAGGTACTGATAATGAGGCATGCAGGAATCCAAGATAAAACAAAGTGGTTTTTCAGAATGAGATGGTTTGGAGTTTGTTCTCATTTTTTTTGTGGAATTCACAGGATGAAGGAACCATGCTGATCTTTAATTGACGAACAAATCCAAAACAAAGCCAATTTGTGACTGGGTTTACCTTGTTGTGAGCTTTGTTAGCAGAGTCTGAGTTCATGTTGTCCTTGTCTATGAGTCCTGTGGAGAAACATGTGCTCATGTTTGCATGATGTTAATCCCGAGTAGTTCACACTCACACTACTGTTTGAGTTATTATACTGACTTAAGCGGTGCTTAGTGACTGGCAATTAGGACAATCGGGATAAACTAAAGCATAGTTTATATTCATAATTATGTTTATAAATGTGAATCTACTGACTGTCATTGTTGGATCCACTCTCCATGGCTCCATAAGGTGGAGCTAACAGTCCAGCCAGGCTCTGACGATATTTCTGAAAGGTAACGCACATATCAACATCAGTCTTTAAACAAGTTATACATTTTTATCTTTTTTATAATCCCTGACACGGTTTCTGACCACTTAGGTGGCAAATTAAAGCAAATTTGTCCTTTTGCAAGGAGACCATTGAAGAGACGTGCATAAAAAGCAGTGTTTCAAAGTGTAGCAAGAGGTGTTTCAGGAGTACGCAGTATTCCTTTATGTTCTGTCATCTCACTGCCCACTTGGTTGAGGAAAATGGATGCCCTCCATGAATCTGGTTTTGATGGAAGACGCTCTCCACTGTCGCCCACTACTTAATCCACGCTCAGGTTAAGGAACTGAATTCAAGACAAATTTTTATGAAATTGGCTAGTTTCCTTGGCTCTACCTTTTAACAAATGGTGTTTTATAAATACCATCATATTGAATTGGGTCTCATTGAACTCTGCTGTATTTTGACAAAATGGATAATAATTGAACTGAACTGTGTATCACTGGACGTGGAACTGGTCTATGTTTTCTTCAAAGTGTCCCGACTTTTCTTTTGTTGCGAATTAGTGCTCCATAAATAAAAAGAAATATAAAACCCCAAGTGAACTAATTCTAGAACACCTCGTTCACAAAATTATGCACCTGTGAATTAGTCTGTTTCTGGTTTGTTACACATCAAATCCCATTACTGTTCTGTGTCTCCCAGTGGCACACGATGTTACTTGAACACAGAAGCTCAAGTGCCCCTTAAAACAAAGCCTTTTGTACAGCCAAGATCATTTATATGCAGAACAGCTAAGATTATATAATACACACACGCACGTGCGCGTGCACTCACATACACACAGATACACACACACACAGCAGCTGCAATTAAAGTAGGGTTAAGCTGTAAAGTGAGCACAGATGCTGTTGTTACAGCTGTTAACAGTAATCTGTGCTTGAATTTTTTATTGAGAAGATGTTAGAATAAACACAGCGAGTAATTTTGAGCCTGAAGGTGCCACTAATCTTCTGTAAAGTCATTATAAAGCAACTCATGTCTACAGACGACTGCCAGGAACACACACTCTGACAGAGAAACAGAGAGAGCATCTGTTTGACCTAAAGACACAAACACTTCCCTGTCCACATTTTCCTCACCACGCACGCACGCACGCGCGCACACACACAACCATGAGGATCTCTAAACTATAAATTACACCACAATATTAAAGATTAATAGCAAAAAGTAACAATGAAAGTTTCCATTTTTTGGAAAAGCAATAAAATATGGACACAAACGAATATCTCAATCAAATGTCTTACGAAGGTCAAAAAGCTGATACACCTGAGGAGTCAGACTCACCCGAGGTAACACACTCAGCTGCCTAATGCTGGAGAATCTGAAACTCCAGAGGGCTGCCCTCTGCTCTTTTACAACTCACACACACGCCACCGGATAGCATCCTGCTCAAAACAAGCTGCTCTCTTTCCTTGCTTCTGCCTCCTCTTCCTCCCTTCCACTCACACGGCCGCCCCGGTGTCTGTCTCTGTCTCTCACTCACTGCCTCACTGTGATCAAGCCAAGAGCCACAGCACTTTCTCTCACAGGTTACCACGGTGATCTGAATCTCTTGTCTTTCTGAGCTACTCCAGTGGGACAATAGGTTGTGAGGGTGGGGGTGGGGGGTGGGGGGGAGCAGTAAAGGAGAGAGAGGATGCAAAAAGAAAAGAGAAGGAAAGATGGAAGGAGGACAGGAAGGAGGCTGACATAGAAACATGACTATAAGAGAAGAGAAGAAAAAGCCACGAGAGTTGTCGAGGTGCTTAAAGTAGTCGCCTAAATTAGCGTAAGGTTGAAAAAGGCTCATAAGGTTAGTCTATCAACAGTCCAGGACGTACGCAGTGTGAACAGTGTTTACATACGCATGTTCTTTAAGAAATTACTACTCATTATTGCTCTATCTCCTCATCCCACTTCCATTTGGTCTACAATCATGAAGCGGCACTTCTTTTCTTTCATCCTTTCATCAAACACACGACTGCATTCATCGTGTAGCTTTCTAGTCCTCAAAACCCACAAGCACATGCGCACAAATTAGTGTACGCACACTGGCACACATATACAACACAAAGCTCTTTTTACAATGAGCTGGATCAGACTCAAAAGAGAACAACCTCAGGCTCCGTTTTCTGCTTGTGTCCACTGTCCTAAAATAGATGGTAGGGAGCCAGCGTGCACTTAATTGTAGAGCAAACACACTTTAAGCTTAGTTAAGACACATGATTTATAGTCAATTACTATCTTATCTTGTTTTTATGAGTCCCTGAAGAGATAAAAATCATTGTAAACATGGATGCGCTCCCCAACAAAATATGGAGTGTTGCATGTTACATGTGTGAATGACAAGGTTTATATGAAATGGTCCCTTGTCAAAATAATTACACAGAATCACAGAACCACACCAGTCTGTGGGTACTCATTATGAACTGATCTACCAGTCTGTCAGGACGTACCCTCTGACTAAGATCCAATGACTGGAAGTGGTACACTCAGAAAGGAGGCGCACATAGAGGCAGCTACTACGATACTAACTTTAAACGTTGCCAGTGTACGAAGCCAAATGGATATAATATTATGATATTATCATTTTTTGTTGTCCCCAAGGTGTATTTAACTAACATAAATATTTTTTAACCCGGTCTAGGTTCTATAAAGCTCTTTATAGTGTGTTTCACATTCAGCCATTCACATTCTCCTTCTTGTATTATACATATATGAAGTCTATATACATTATGTAATATTTCTACAATCATACAACAATTACAGTTTTCATACCTCTTCTACCCTATAGCTTTTCTTTTACTCATCCCTCTCGAGTCCTTCTTTCTAGCCTATTTTTTAACTACTCTCACACTCTTCGTACCATATATCCATTTGTTTAGTGCATAATTTCTTGCCCTGTAAATGTTTTATAAAGACACATAGAAGCACACGAGGCACCAGTTACTACACAGAAATAACATAGGCATGTGTGCACATAGGAGTTTTACTCTGTCTCCTTGTTCTTTAAATAGCTTAGCGCCCAATTGCCCGAGGTCTGGATTTAATAGATGGAAAAAGGGCAAACTAATGGTGGATAGCCCTCTTGTGGTTAAAAGAATAATTACAACAGAAGGCATATGGAAAAGTGTAGACTCAAGTTCCAGCTCATTCTTAAACTTTTATGCCTTTGAGTGTTTCATTTATTTATTTATTCATTTATTTATTTTATCTCTTCATTTTCATGTCTCACCTCCCAGAGGCTCTTGAACTCCCTCTGTTCAATCCGGAGAAGCTCGCTGGTCTCTCGGCTGACGATTGTGGCGTGACGAGGTGTGTTGTCGAGGATGGACTCCCCGAAGGCTGTCCCAATGCCCAGTGTGCAGATAGTAACCGCATCCTGCGCACAGAAATTTTAACATATTTTCTGTGTGCAATGGAAACCTTTTCAGCAGTCCAAACTGGCATTTCAAATATAGCCACAGAAACTAGGCCACTGATGTCACTTTAGGGCTACTTATATGAAAAGGGCACATCACAATAAAGAAGCTTCTTTTACTAGGAACAAGTTTCCTCTCGGTTTCCTCTGACTTTTCCTCCTTCTCTGTGCGTACACCATTACCCTAGTTCTACACTTTTTTTTTCCTTTCTTTAAAGAGGGAAGAGTGCATCAGAGAGCATAGTTCTTAGTGGATTTGTTTTCTGTTCTGTGGTAGCTTTGCTTCAGCATAATTAAGGAGGGAGAGACAAAGTGCTGTAAGAGAACAATGTCTGCACTGAGGACCAAGTCTCTAACACGAGCAGCACTTGTAGAGCTGCCTAGATTCTGATTTGGAGTTAACGAAAGCAAGCCAAGAGGGAATAAAATATATCTAAAAATTAAAAATATATATATTATATTTCACACAAAAATAGAGACAAATTCTAGAATAGTGAAATTTTCATGATTTATTATATATTGAGCTTTAAATGACCAAATGTGAAGTTTCACAGGTGCATAGCCATTCTTTGGTTTGAATTTGATTGCATGAATCATACCTGGTGGTTGGCAGTTTCTGACACTTTGACATCCAGGGAGCCAGACAGGACAGCATACCAACTGGTTCCTATGTCGCCCTGTCGGAACACTGTGGACAGTATTGTGCATTAATCTGTATTTTAAATCAAAGCATTTCATTTAGTGCACATACAATAGATTAATGTAGTCACAAGAACACATGACACCACATACGTAAACATAAACACACTGTTAAACATTTTCTGCTGCTATTAAGTACATGTGTACAAATGACTTTTACCGTAGTCTGCTCCAGAAGATATAAACTATAATATGTAGTAATGTATTTATCTTTTTTGCCAGTTGTTTAAAAATTAACCAATCATATTTCTCAAGTAATTGTATATTTTAAGTACTGTGCTTTTAACTGAGACCTATGACAGAAAATAGCAATATAATTTTGCAAGGGATGTGAGAAACCATTTAGCCACTCCTGAAAATCTTCCTGTTCCAGGCCTATAAAAAGGACCACAAAATGAAACTCTTCTCACATGTGATCATGATGTCACAGCTGATCAAACCAGAGGGGAACAGAGCCACTGGTCAGGTTAAACATTTAACAGAAATATTGTGCTCTGTTAACGTTGAGTTCAGGTAAAAGAAATATTGCTTTTTCATTACACAAGTTTATTGTGAAATGTATCCTAAATTATAGAACTGGGGCATATTTAAAGGTGCGCGTGTTAAACTTTCAGTTTCAGTTTTAGTTTATGGAATATTTGGTCACTTAACTGCCAAAAACCCCCAACTTTGCACTCCCAGTCATTCCTTGTAAAAGTCCGTATAGTTTCAATGGCTCTATCAACAATCACTATTTCACAGGAAAACGGAATTTGCTATTTTCTGAGCAATGAAAGTAGCTCAGAGAGCTACAGTGAACATCATGGCAGAGGGAACTAAAAAAACTCAAGAAAGTAACGATAAAAGAGAAAACAAAGCGAGTGATCAGGCATTTTCAGCTGTCGCTTTGAATCTGTGAAATGAGCTGCTTCTGTTCATCACAGGCTGACTCACTTCCTGTTTTTTAATGCTCTCTTGAAACTTATTTATTCTCTTTGGCTTTTAATTCCCTTTGAGACAACGCTTTTATCATAATTAATGTGTGGCAAGTCGACCATCTCTATTAGGTTATTTAATCTTATGTTATTTTGTCTTATTTCCAGGCAGGCTGATCCAATCCTGCTTTTACATTTCTTTTAATTACATTGTCATCTTTTTATTCTTTACTTCTTTTTAACCCAGTTTTGAGACTTTTATTCCTCCTAATTGCAATTTGCTTCTGTTTTTATTTTATTCTTCTATTGTTGTTTTTTTTAACTCTTTTGTTGTGCAGCACTTTGGCCAACTGTGTTGATTTTAAAGTGCTTTATGAATAAAACTGAGCTGTTAGAATTGGGTTGAGCTGTATTTGCAAAGCTTCTTTGGTTGAATAATTTACAGCTTGGTCGGCTTGGAGATTTGATATTTTCTCTACTAAGTTTTTAATTCACCATGGATTTGTAGTTAATTTTAAAGGTTAATGTGTAGTTTAGGTTAAAATTCCTGCAAGAACAACTATCTAATTGATTTACTGCTGAAAAGAATGAATCAACATTATATTGTGATTACATGTAGCACATAAAATCAGTTTGTAAATACACTGACTGACATTTAAGATAATAGCTGAATTACTCAATATCTGTCAGACAACTGACAATCCAGCACTTATGCAACATCCATCAAGAGCTCTAAATTTGAGAACAGTTTATTGCCTTATTCACACGGTACTAGTATTACATGGGGATCTGCAATTGAAAAATTACATCCTGATGTCTGTGTTTCAGTCAGCACATTCCAAAGGGATAAGTGTGATGTACTGCAGTTCACCAGACATTAGTTCCTGAAGGTCCCATCAAGACCTTGCAATTAACACCAAATTAACTAAAACTTTGAGTGATGATGTGAACCCTTGACTTGTATGTGCACCGTTATCGGTGAAACAAACATCCTTTTATAATCCCAGATGATTACATCTGTGTCTGTGTGTGTATGTATGTGCACATACATGTGATCCCTTTCTCCAGGCATTCATAGAAGGCACAGGCACAGATCTGTAGTAAGAGCGGAGGTGGAAACCTCTGGAAGGCTTTGACCTCTCTCAGTCTGGTCAGAATAATGTCCACATCCTCCCCTGAGCGCTCCGATGGCCTGTGCAGAGAAGACCAACCATTAAAAAAGTGGGAAAAAAGCACATACATATTGTTAGACAAGTGCATTTCTGCTTGAGGGGTAGGAAAACAAACAAAGCCTTGCCTTATTTTTTGATTAGTCATAGCCTAATGTTAAACGGTTGCAATCAGAAATCAGCGACCCAAATGCCAATCTGTGGTATTGTCCTTTAAGGAGAAGGGTTGCTTCACTGCTGCTGTATAACACAGGTCTTTTTGTGTGTGTGTGTGTTTGTGTGAGACTGTGTATGTGAGTTAGAGTAAAGAGGAGAATGGAGGCTTCAGTGTTGCGCCTCGTTTCTTTAGTGAGAAAAGCTGGGAGCACAGATTCTCTCTACACAGACAGCCCAACACCCTCCACTTCCTCCCACTCCCACTGGGTGTTGATGTTACGATATTTTACAGCTGCTACTACTAATACACTTAAATCTGAGCACGCTTACAGTTACGTTCTCATTGGACATGTGCGAGGGTGTAAAGACACGGGACCACACAGAAGCATGATCTGAGAGATTAAGCATTCTGTACTTCGCTGTGGTGGTGAAATGCTGCAGAGACTACACATCACACAGTAACACACACGACAGTTAGCGACACTCATTCACTTATTTTATCTTCACTAGAGACTCACACTGCATGCGTGTGTGTTCATACAGAAAAACTAATGCATCAAGGGCTTCTTCCTTCACAGATGAGAGACTGCCTATTTTCTTTCAGCTCTTCTCTAGCCCCCAGCTCTCCTTCTCTTTGTCTGCCTGCTTCACATTTCTCAAATCTTCACCTCTTTCTTTCTCCCTTTCCCTCAGTATTTATGGGGTTTTCTCAGAACACAATGAGTTAGAATCTCAATTCTGGCATGGATTCATTCCATCCATTAAGTCCCAATACACCTCCTTATTATCCCTTTATGTGTCCTTTGCAAAGCGCAGTGACTCACATTTTACTCACATGTATGATAAATGCAATGAATGAATATGAATATATGAATATCTTTATGTGTGTGGATTGCAATGTTTATGCCACACGTTGGAGTGGTTATATTACTTTCCTCAGCTGTTTTTCTTGTCTGACTCATCACCCACTTACTGCATGGATACTGGTCCGTGGAGCTCAGACAGTGCATCATGTCCCAGTGAAGGCTGGGTCAATTTTTTAGACGGGGATTCCCACACATTATAACAGACTTAGACAAGGAGGTTAACTCAGTAGGGTCAATCAGGTAATGAAGGCATCACCTTTTACCTACATAATCATGATAAAACTGGTAAAACCTGCCAGTTACGATGCCCTGATGAAATCATCACTCTGCCTTTTCCAGTGCCCTGTGCTTCTGCCTCCCTGAATGTCTGAAGGAATCTGTGTCCCTAACGGACGTGAGATGAATACGACCTGAGAGGTGTTCACCTTGTATCATTCTCCCTCCCTCCACCTTTCTTCTTACTCTTCCTTGACTTCTACTTCCTCAGCCTCCCACCCCCCACCTCAACTGCTAATGTCAGCAGAGATCTCAGCTTTCAACCACAAATGATGTCAAAAGCGCACACACACCCACACACAAGCGCACACACACAGGATTTATAAATCGACCAGCATGACACGCTGAAGATGAAACTGAGAGGCACCAGAAGGTTCTGCAGATTGTTTCAGAGGAAATCCATCTGGTAAAATTTACTGTTTTCAAATACATAAATGACAGGTTGACTAGTGTCAAACATGTTTCTGTTAGGAGCTTGTTTCATGAGTCAACTTAATATCCTAAAGTCTTAACTTTTATGACCTGAGGCTTTGTTTTAAGGTGTTTTCTAAAACCTGCCGGTTTTCTGGAAAGTCTAAACCTGTCAATGAAAACTTTTTATTTCTCAGCCTTTGGAAAAACCTAGAAACAGAAAAAAAGACTCCGCCACCATGTTTTTCAGTATTATAAAACGACTGTTGTAGTTGTATGTTTTTAGAAGTTGATGTGAAATGTTCGTTGCTTTAGGCTTGAAATGTAAAAGCAAAATGTGTCACATCAAATCATGAAGGCTTAATGAAGAAATACCCGTAACATACTTTTGTCAAAATATCTCAGAGATACAGTACAACAGCTCCCCTTTAGACCACAGTTAGCCAATCAACTCCTCTCCATCCTTTCTTCTGCAGGGTGTGTCTCAGAGAAAAATATCTCAGTTGACAACATGACTCACAGCTCCTGTTTGCTTCACAGCTGCCCAACAGCTTCATCCTCCCATAAGCAAATACCCTTTATAAGATGCTGTCTTAAAGATAAAGAAGCTGGATAATTGTTCCTAATTGGGCCAGTTACCCTAATAAACTGAGCCATTTACTTCATGAGATGTTTTATTCACAGTGTTATGAGGTGCTACTCATTTTAACCACTCAAATGTCTTTTTTTTTTTAAATATATGTACCCTTTAACATATTGTAAGAAGTAAGTACTGATGTGTCCAGTGTGTACCCCACCTCTCACCTGGCTGACAGCTGGGACAGGCTCCAGCCCCACCTCTTTCCCCCCCCCCATTCTGTTAACTGCTCTCAGTGCCCCAAGCTTTTATTTTTCTGAGGTAAAACGGACTTTAAAACCAAACTTTCATCAGAACAAATGCTAAAGGTGTGTTGACTGGATCATATGTTGTACCTAACGGTAGCAACAGAGCGCACAGAGAGATCTTATTTTACATACTTCACACTCAGTGGCAATGAATGGCTTTAGAAGACAGTCATACCTTAACCTCTGTCTTTATTATACCATCTTCCACTCCCCAACATCACTCTTTAATTTCCCCACATCAACAGTTACTGTGGCTGAAAGTTCCCAAATGCACACATGTATATACTCACAGTGCTGGATATTGATTCAGTAATAGAAGGATACAGTTTAAGTGCACCAAGAGTGCTCCACTATGATCCTGTACCATTCTAGCTGACTCCCACCTACCGCTGCAGACTGGCTGCATTTGGTTCAAGATATACAGCACTGCATCACTATCTTTTGTGTGCACATTTTAATCCTCACTGCCTTCTATAATAAATCTTATATTAGATTTGGCAAAAATCTCCACAGTCAAATAACAAATACGCAGCACATGAAGCTTCCAGAAACAGATGAACACACAATTCTAAAACTAAAAGAAATGCAGCAAATAACAAATTTAAATTAAGTCTTTGAAACACTGTAATTTCAGCTTCCCAAATGAATATTTGGCGTTCATCTGTTACAACAGCAAATTGTTTGATTTTACATTGTTGTCTGAATAAATTAATCATCGTTTCTTAATTAGTAATTGTCGGGTGTACCCTTCTTCTCTAATGCCACAATGTGACAATTCATTCAGTCTTATTCCAGGTGTGGATGAGAAAACAAGATGGTAGCTTCAGGTTGCCAATGGTAACTGGATGATGTGTCTGTACACAGTGTGTGTGGGTGTGTGAGCAACAGGGTGCATGCCTTATATATATCACTGTTTGTCTGCCATCCGCAGTAGTTACACAGCTTGCCTTCATGTTATTTAAGTCCCATAGATGTCATGTTTTTCAAGTGTGTATTTGGTAGTTTAGGACCTTTACTTAGACAGGCACAAAAGGGACTTAAAGCTTTTGTAATATTAATTATGGGAATCGTGAGTCACGTTATCAATTGATTGTTCGGCCATTATGTCCTGTCAGAATACCTGAGATACATCAATGTGTACACACACACACACACACACACACACACACACACACACACACACACACACACTCTCTGAAGGCTCAAAGTTGTAGTT
>JBAMYA010097165.1:0-20920 GCA_037176975.1 Arrhamphus sclerolepis | reverse complement strand
TCCTGGGTGGGGAAAAATTGGTGAAGGGAAAAAGTTTTTTTTTTGCATGGTTTGACACGTCCTGGCGCTTTCCGTTTTGGGGGCATTCTTTTTTTTTTTTTTTTTTTTTTTTTTTGCTGCTTTGACCAGAGACTGCTAAATAGAGAGAAAACCAACTACCAAGACATAGTTGCAAATTTGTCAACCAAAAATAGCATTAAAAAAAAAAGGTTTCTCAGTCTTCTGGTCAACAACTCTCTCATCAGGTTCTGGGAATCTTAGGAGCATTTTTCACTCTTTATGTCAAACTAGACTCAAATATTATCTGATCATCTTTAACTGAAACGTTTTGATTCAATGAACTGTTCCTTGATCCCGTACAACATATTCAAGCAATGTCTAGAAATCAAATCATTACAATAGCATGTGATATTTGCTGCACATCCATGTGCTCCTCAGCTCTTTGCAGACACAGTATAAATCAGCCACAAGTCATGCAGAGTAGGTTGGGAAAAAATAAATAAATGATGCACCTCTTTCTAGAAAAAAAATGAAAACAACACTTCCTGGAGAGAGCACATAAAAGAAGCATAAACTGACAGGCAAACAGAGTGTCTTAACAGTTATACAAATGCTAGATCAGAGATATTTCTCGAGTATGATATACACCGAGGCCACTAAAGACACGAGTGTGTGCACTGGCTGTTTACGCATGTTTGCAAACCTCATAAAATCACCTGTTATATAACAGGCTGTGCTGATTTGCAGGTGTACCTGTGTACCCAAGTCTGTGGGTTTTAAATCTTTGAACATAGGTGCAACAACGACTGGATAGATAGAAGCTTCACTGAGGTAAATAAAGCCAGATTAAATCCATTCAGCAGCAGGGAGTACAACGCGTCAATAAGGTTGTGGGCAGATAACAGACCGGACCATAAAGGAAACTCAGGCAAAAAAAACAACCCTCAAAAGTGTGAAGGGAAAGCAAATTATGAGTGGAAAAAGAATGCAATGTCTTATATTCCCTGAAATGATTACCATGTTTACCATGTAGCGCAGATCTAGGCTTTATTAGAGTCATGCAGTCTGCAATTTAGAACACACAAAACAACACGGACCTCCTGTCCTTCTACATTAACAGAGGTGAGCATAAAGTGCAAGAGGAGTGTGTGTTTGTGGAGGGCAGCAGCAATATGAGAACGGCAGCGTGAGAGGGAAGCTAAAGGGGCACAGTGCTGCGAAAACAAATGATATAACCGCCTTTCATTTACGTCAGTAATCTATCCACAAAAGGATTTCACAAAAAGAGTGATTCTCACCAAGGGAAAAGCTGCCTGTTGATTATGTTTCCCCTCAATCTAATAAAGTCAAACTGAGAAGCTAACCTTCAGCTTCTCCTTCAAAATGCATGTTCTCACACAAACAGTGAACGCACACAAATATGTAGAAAAGCTTTGTGTGCTGCTCTCGCTGACTCCTGATCCTCCAACCGCGGCTCCATGCCGCAGCACAGGCGCCGCAGCAGATCCACCCTCAGCCTTAGCCAATGTGTTGGCTAGCTGTTGGAGCTAGCCATTCAAACTGGCCTCTCCCATCTCCAAGGAAGACAAGCATACAGTTTAACCCTTTGTGTCCCTGTCTCCTACTTCACAGACAGCAGCAAAGAAACCCGCCACGAGAGTCACACAGAAGCATGGTGAGAGCTGAACAAAGGCGAGCTTGCTCCTACGACCCTTCTGCCTGCCCTCATAGCAGAGCAGTTCGCTCATTCACTAGTTTTAGGTTTCTAATCTTTATGAACGTTCAAATTAAACAGACGAAAGTCCTTGGTGGAAGACTATTGTGAATTCTGTGATAATGGGGTCATGCTCCTGCTGAGACGATCATGGTGTGTTAGCGTTGTGCGCTAAACAGCTTTGTGCCTCAGGAGATTAACCGAGTCTTGTTGTTTTTACAACTTATCAGGTGTTCTTATAGATTTAAAATGTTACTGCACAACGTACAAATCCTATTTCAACTCTCAATTAACCACAGACCAATGTGATTAATACTTTGAGTGCATGTCTCTCATTTTTGAGTGCTACAGCTTTTTACTTTAATTTAATGGAAATAACTACTTCATACAAAGTCTGTAACAAACTCTACTGCCCTTTTAGGAAAAAAAAAGCTTCCCAGACGGAAAAGCTTGGTGGTTAACTGATTAAACAGAAAATATTCAGCGAAGATGTCAATAATGTATTCTTCTTGTTTTTTAATATTTAAACACAAATTCAAAATATATTTCAGACTGTAAGGGTATATGTTGGATTATTCATTTATTTCATGTTATTTATTAAGGAGGTCTTTTTACAAAGCACCAAAACTAACTACTTCCTGTCCAGAAAACAGTTCAGTTTGCTTGCAGTTGAATCAGCAGTTGCCTGATTTTCAATCAATCCTGCTAGTAGACTGTGAATACGTTTTCAGTCAGCTTTAACAATATCAGTAATTGTGACCACACTGAAGGAGATAGACTTGTCTCTTGTGTGCTTGTCAAAAATACTTTCAAGGTTGCGACCCTGAAAACCCAGGAAAGCTGGTCCAAACCAAGCCATCTTTGATCTCGCACAAAGCGAACGACGCCGAGGAGGTTGTTTGAGGTAATTCATCATTCTCCCATTAAAACATGCAAATCTCTAAATACACGCCTACTTTTTTTTTTCAATCATCATCACTATTAAGTGTGAAGTTTGGACATTCTGTCAGTCCAACGGGGTTCAGCCATGTCAGCATCCCCTCATTTTATCTTCCGTTTGTTCAATTCTTTCACAACAATAAATCAATGGGGATTTTGAAAGGCAAATGGTGGGCTGCTGGACTCTTGTCTGATTATAACACGCTGAAAAAGTCTCTTAAGGTCCCGTCCTATTAGCCCGGTTCCACAGACACAACTCGGGTCCTGACTGATCTCTTTTCATGGGGTTTGTGAAAAGTACAGCAGAATCACATGAAGGCTGAGGAACAATGCAGCAGAAATGCCTCTTTATCTCATTAGCTGAGGTTTCACGTGGATCGTTTGGGGTGAGTGCTGGGGTGTGTGTGTGTGTGTGCGCAGAACCACACAATGAGATCCTCAATCCCTGAGGCCCAAATTGAACAATAACAACAAATCAATACTGCTCCAGGCCTCAATTTGACTGAGGTAACTGCAACCTGTCAGGATGGTGGCAACTTGGAAACAGGCAAAGGGAAAAGAAGAAAGCACCAACAACGTGAGGCGCAAAGAATTTACTTTCAAGTGCAAAGACGTACAGTTCCTAACAGTCCACTGTCCTGGACCAGTCTGCACCCAGATCATTTTTGCATTGTTTCTACGAACACTTACATGCAACAATCAAGTGTTATTCCAGTAACTCCAGCATGGAGGGTGGCACTCAACTTCACACTAAAACGCGAGGATTTCTGCCAAAAATTAAAGAGTCTTTGTGCATTTCATCAACCTCAATCCTCCATAAAATCATTATGTGGTGGGCTTTTCCTGCTTTTAGGGCAGTGACGGAACAACAGCACATTCAGGGCTTTTGCGCTGAGATCACATTGGACCGAAGACACGCCAAACAGGGACGTGGTGGTGTGCTGGTTGGTAATTAAAATTCCACAGCCATGACAAGGGTAGTATTTAGTTTCTTATGAAAGAAAGTTTTAGCTTAAAGCTCAGAAGAAAGGGATCTAAGGAAGCACAAATAGACTGCTTTTAAAAAAAGAAAAAAAGAAAAAAAAAAGTTGACCTTGTTTCCACACTTCTGATTATTCAAAAACAAACAGTAACATAGATGCATCTTTGCAACAGAGCTGCAATAGTATTGATAAGCTTTTTTTTTTCTTTTTCTTAATAGTGACAAGCTGCCCAGTACTCACTGGTTACACCTGTCAAGATGACAGGATAAAGAGAAAAAGCAAAGACAAAAGCATAAGTGATAAACTACTGCAGCAAAAGCACATATTTTTAGTGAATCTTTCATTTTCATCAATGAGATGATGCAAAAGAGGAAGGGAAATCCAGTAAAACAAACTCCATGCAAAAAACCCCAAAACAACAACAATAAAAAAAAGCTTAAAGACACTTCCAAACATAACAAAGGCTACAGGTTATGCTGACCTTAAACGTAATGACTTTACAAGTGATTTCAACATCGCAGGCGAGATTTACGTGTGGTGAGCGGCCTATGATCTCAGTTGTAAGATGCCAGCTGAAGCAAATTGGAGGTAGTCTTTTCCATGTTTTCATGTGACAAAAAAAACAAAACAAAAACGTGTTTATTATTATTATCACAAATGTTTAGTCTCTTATCATGCAGACTGTGTAAATCAATTCTATTTCTTCAATTATTAATCCATTTATTTATACATAATGAAAACTTTTGACTTTGCAAACTTCTCTAAAGTCATCCCATGGATGGTTGGCAAAGCATGCATACAATCAGAAAGCCTCAAAACGTGCAAATTATACTTGTATGGTAAATAATTGCACAATATACCGTAGCAATTCCCTGCTCGCCAAGTCATTTAATCTGCACGCAGGTCTGATCCTGAGCTCCAGTCACTGCAACAACAGCTTTTAATGCATTCACTAAACCATTAGGAGCAATGGCTTCTTAATTATACATGATCCTCAATGCTGTATTTTTCACATGCTTCAGGAAAGCTATAAGCAAATATAAATCAACCCATTTTGTTAAGTGACAAATAGAAAAGTTAAAATCCTTTAGTGACAATGTTGCTTAAAGGTGTCTATGCTTGAAACGGGCAGTTTAAAATGACAGTGCTAAATGGATGAAAACTCTGACAGCAGGGCCTCCATTGCAGGACGTTTCTTCCATGTGTGATGCCAAACTGGGAGTACTTAAATGTCCTCAAAGCACGATGATACAAAGATGAGCCACACATTTGTTTAAAGAGAAAAAAAGCAACGAAAAAAAGGTCTTTGACCAAAGCAGAACACAACCCGGGCAGAGCGTTTCGGCACATCAAATTTCACCTCCCAGCAGTGATGGCTGGTGTTTCTGCCCTGATACATGCTGTCGACACAAGGCGGTCATTTACGTTGAGCCACATGGCTTCCTTTCTACTAGCAAGGAACAGATACGATGATAATCTCCACTTCATGTCCAAACAGCAGCTCCCACCATTCTTTAAACATAAATTAGAGCCTTGCGAACACAGATTAATAGTGGAGGAACATAAGTTCAGACAATCGAGCGTGTGAAATTATGAGCCTCGATATTTTGATTAAAGTTCTTTATCGAAGAAACTGAATTATCTGAGACTTAAAAAGTAGAATGAGATCATATGATTCTCACTCTGCTTCTTTACTTTTGTCTTTAAAATAAATCCAATCGCACAGAAGAGATTTAAAAAAACTGGGAAAAACCTGTAGTCAGTCTGACTGAAAGCAAAATCAAGTATTTCAAATGAAAAGTTAAGGGCGGCTGATTTAATGTGATATTAAAAAACAAACAAACAAACAAAAAAAACAAAGCGGTGCCTGATTATTTGTCTTGTTTTTTTCAGGTAACTCTTGTCAGCTAGTCTGAGTCAACATCAGCAGGGCTGGTTAAGATGAGTCGAGAGCAACAGGAACAGTAAACAATTTCATTAACCAGCTCTGGCTTCCGCTAATAGAACGAAAACACATCAACAACATGGAAAAGCACTTTTTGTTTTTAATGTCGCCTTGCCGCCACTGTCATCCGAAGGCAGGATATCCAGTTTGTCCGTGACTGGAATAGAAATGATAAACGCTGTGCTCTCTTGATGGGCAATTACACCGCTTGTTTGACAGGCAAATGACGCACACCAGAGCCTTGAATCTTCATTTCCTTCCAGAGCTCAGTGCAAGGCTGAAATAATCACTACCTCAATGGCCAACTTTGACTACCTGTTGTATCATTACATCAAAAGCATTTATGCCATTAATTCAACAACACCGCACTGTTTGTCTTTTTGAAATTACACCATAGCATTTAAATTCACTTACCAAGGTAGACACAGCGGAAATAAAGGGAAAAATGTTTGCAATAAGAGAATAATCACAACCCCAGAGGCACAACGAAAGGTCTGTGTACTTCACTTTTATAAGAACATTGAACTTCTCTAATTTGAGAAATCTAAATTTATTTCGACTTGCCGAATGGGCAGTTGGAAAAGGCAGACAGCGTTGCACCAAGCAGCACACAAAGTACAATCCAAACCATATCCACCGTTGTTCTGTCGTGAGCTTTGCTGTTTAAAACCTTGAGAAGTCGTGCAGTCAGTTTCACTTATGTAAAGGGAAAAGTTACTGATGCATTTGCTGTTTAAATATAAAGTCAGTGACCTTCTGGAAGCTCAATTCACAGTCGTCTGCTCAGAAAAGAAACAAGACACAAAGCAAGGAAATAAAACAACAGCCATGTTGAGGATAACAACTTTGAACTCGGTAGAGATCAATACCTATAGGCGTCATTTAAACATGTAAGAAGAGCTTGTGATTTGGATTTATTCAAAATTGTCTCTTTTTCTTTCCTCTGAGAACATTAAAAACAAAGCCATTCAAGGCACTGAAATGCTGAAAACTTTTCTATGAAAAGTCCCTGAATTAGTTGTCCTTTACAAAACATATTTTATTAATGAGACAATTTCTGTGGTATTTTTTCAGCTGTTTATTCATTGCAGCCTTGGGTTTAAGAAAAAACAACATTAAGACCTAGATATGATGCAATGGTATAACTTTATGAGGTGAGGTGTTTTGATATTATGCAATCATGATTTTTTTGTCCTCTTCTTTTTGCCAACGTACACACTAGAGCACATTAAAAAAACATAACTGGCCACATCTGCCACAAATACACAAAAATACCACTGCAACACAGACTTACTCAAAATAATACAGTTCTTCTTATAAATACAGACCTATGGAGTTATTATTTTATCTACAATAATTATTTTATCTGTACTTCTTTTTTTTTTAATTTCATTTTAATTATTAATCTTTTTTAGAAGAAAAGGACTCATATAATACGCGGAAAAAGGCTGCATTTAACTTGCAAGAGCTGAAGAAGCATGCGATTCAACTATCAGTAAACAACAGCGAGTTGTTTGAAACTTAATGGCCAGAGAGAGTGTGTGAGTGTGTACAGTGGTGGAGGAACGCCGCCAGCCCAGCTTTAACAAATGCCAGAAATGTTTGGGATTCCATGGGAATGGCTCCAGTAGCTGAACAGAGAGGGTTTGCAGGGTGCAGCTCAATAAGGCCGAGTGCCAGAAGAGTTAAGTCAGCTCTAAAAAAAAAAAAGAGAGAAAAAGAAAAAAGAAATACTAGGTGTGTGTGTGCTGTGTGTGTGTATTAGGTTGGGGGTTATGGCTTGTAGAAAGCACTCTGCATAATGAACCTTGAGTAATGCAGACTGTGGCAGCTGGGGTAAGAAGGAAGCATATTTTTATGACTTGAACACATTTGTCTGGTCTTGTCTGACTTTTTTTTTGTCCTGCTCGTTTATAAAACAGTTTTGCAACAGTTATAAAATTTTTTTTAAAAAAATAGAATAAAATAAATCTATACTAAAGTTCTGACAAGTTCTTCGAATTGGGTTAAAAATGTCCCAAAATAGAAGATTAAGCCGTTTTTAAAAACAAAAAAACATATTGGGCCACATGGGCTGTCCACTTGGCTCGTGTCACCATGAAATGTGCTCTAGAAATGAAGTTCTACTTAATTTCTGATGCTCTGCACCAAATGTAAAAAAGGAAGAGGCGGCCAAAGAGAAGAAACCAAAAATGGATAAATAGCTCACAGATGAGTTGAACATTGGTCCAGCAGCGGAAACAGAGGCAGGAAAGGAATTCAGACGTGATGATCTGTATGCTACTTTGGACAGAAAAGCTGGTAGACAAAATCTATATCCCATACTTTGGGACAACTCCTTGACCATATGTGTGAGAACGGTATATATTGTGGTGGATTACGTTTGTCTGTGGATGTTGAAATCACAGAGCAGGATGCTGGAGCCCAGTAATAAAAAACAAATGAGGCTGTATTAAAGTGTCGTGACAGGAAATGTGTCTTACATAAAGTGTCAAAGAACCAAGTTTGTTTCAGCTAGCATTTCATTTTCATTTGGTAAAACAGATGTTTAGGCTCAACAAAGACATGTCCTTCTACCTTTCTACCTTCATACTTGCTTCTTCTTCTTTTTTTTCTTTTTTTTTTTAAATATTATCCTGAGCATAAACAACCATGATTATTGTGACTGAGGACAAGGTCAAGCCTTGCTTTCAAACTGAGCTACTTCACAGGGCGGTGCGACGGGCAATGAATCCATAAGCCCAATCAGGATGTTGAGATCAACTATAGCTCAATCCTTACGCACATACAAAGTGACCAACAGTCAAAGTATACAAAAACAAAAATGTCAATCACAAACATGGGTCAATGAAGACAAAAATCGAAAAAGTCTCCTTCGAGCTTCAGTCACCCCAGAGGTCACGCCCATCTCCAAATAATAAAACTTTGCAAAAATATCTTCATAGCTCCCCACAGACAGCTCAACTAGCAGCTAAGTTTGTCCTCCTTCCTGCCTTGCTGACCTCAAGAGGTCACCCATGAATATTTTGGTCTCATAAAGTGTCTGCGCTACTTAGGTTGCACTCTAGGCCTCAGGGTCCATTCATAACTACAGAGGAAGTAGACCAACAAAGACAGGAAACAATTGGGACGAACATTCCGTGAACTTCTACAACCACTATTGTTTGGACTGGAAAAAGATCTTGGCGGAAGCATGGGCTGTCGCATGTGGGAGCTGCTGCAAGGTCAGAGGAGAGGATAGCTGAGATTTACATTGAGGCAGGAACTATCCTTTCACCCCAATAGTGACCAGCAACCTTGCTTTTCCTTCCGATACAGCCACAATAAATGACTGATGTGTTCATATCCACGATTACACCACAATGTTACTCCCTCATTTCCTAGCAGCAAGACAAAACAATGGCTCTCCACTGTCTGCACACGGACAGAGGTTACGTCCCTGTGTTATTTACTGCCGTACGTACAGACCCTGACAAATTGACAAATCTGCAAGTCTATCTTATGATTGGTGGAGAGGCATGTGACACGAACCCTAAATCTGCACTCGCCATATCAAGAGACGTCTGTCAATTCAGGACCTCACCCGACCTGACTGGACTGCTCCAATGCATGAGTGCAATAGTGCAGGCTTTCAGCCAACTGTCTAAGGAGGCACAACATGCTGCAAGTGTATAAAGTACCAATCCAGAAACAGGATAAGGTCACTGCAAAGAGACATTCTCCATCTTCATATTATGGGATTTTATTAAATATGTAACAGCCCATGCAAACCCATACACTGGAGAGTTGCTGCTGGGAAGGTTGATAGAGAGAGTACAGACCCCCATGTGTGTCTCATTTCCAGCAGAGGCTACATAATTAAGAGCACTTTCAATAACGTGTGCAGAATACTAACCAACTGGGGTAAACAGGTTTATTTAGTGTGTGTTGCTGTAGGCTTGGTCAAGGGCCTGCAACAGAGATGCTGCCGCACGGACACGAGGCAAAGGCTGGACTGGATTACAATAACTCACTGTAGAGCAAGAAAACCCTCATCAATAAGCAGCCAGTCAAAGCTTTTTTTGTTTTGTTTTTTTAAATAATCTACAGTTGAATCACTTAAAACAGAGGAAAAGTGATATTTTCAGTAGAATCCTTCCACTGATGTTATGTTTTATAAGACTTCGGAAAATTTAGTACACTGTTAGAGACGATCGTGCTCTTTTCTTCGTCTGCATGGCATTGTTCTGAGGAAACCGTTACTCTCCAAGGACTTTCGTGATATAACTTACCTGGTCCAATCTTACTCAACTGGCAAACAAAATTCTTTTCACAGAATGTACCAAACCAATTGCAACAGTGCACATTTTTGTTTTAATATAATGAATCACACATGAGCATCCAAGAACCATTATGTAAACCAAGCAAGGTATTAAAGTGACATGAAGGGCATTTTTGTTCAGTAAAGTATGTTGGAAACAGTACTGGGTAACACATCAGCCTGAGACTATACCTGTAATAATGATATAATTAAATAATAATCGAGATGAACACGAATTATCCAATGGGAAATATAATAATTACTCAAAGTGTGCACAATAATTAGCACTTGACTTTTATGGAATGATGAGCCTTCTAGCTGCTGTTCAAAAGTCCGTATTTCCTGTATCCACATCCAGAAAAAAGACTAAGTAGCTGAGCCCACAGTCCACTGCCCAAAAACAACAGTTTTAACTTATAGCTATTAAGGATACCAAAAACATTTTATAATATAGCCTTTGACAAGTACAATGACAAATTTCAGGTCTTTGTTAACACAATGAAGAATTTTGTAAAACCTTCTCTTTTTGAGGAACTTAACATTAATGTCTTCTTGAGACTTCAAGACCTGCAACTATCCGGCTCAAATTTCCAAAAGAAAGAAAGATTCTAATTCATACTTTAACTTTAAAAACAAAAAGAAATGAATAAAACAAAGACCATCGATTAAGAGTATGTTCTTGCCAAATGGTGTTACTGGGTTAAGTCTGACAAGCTGCCTTTGTTGGGTTGCTTCCTCTCAAACCCAAACAACAAAACAATCTGTGCCAAATAATGGCCACGATCAAAACACAATCAAATTTCCACCATCTTCAAATCAGTTTTGGCAAGAAACGGTACCCAATTATAAGAAAATAGACCAAATGAATAGATCCCCTGAGGCTCTTACAATTTCAGCTCAGACTTTTGAAGAAAATACAGGTCCACTTTGTTTTCTCCCAAATAGGAAAAAAAAAAATCAACTGTTTCAAGATTTGAGATATTGAAAAAAATAAAGGTCTAAAAATAATAATAGAATTAATCACTGAGAAAATGAATTACCAATGTGAGATAATGGGCATCAATCAGTTACTTCATAGCTTCAGCAGGACGTCTGTAATGAAGGCTGTTTTATGTGTCTGATCAGGTCATTCCTGTGTGTCATGATACATCGAGTCATATACACCACTCACAAAAACTTGACTGATGGGTGGCATTTATGGAAAATTTAAGAAGTTCATGCTACAGTGATATTATATCATGAAACTTGATTAGAATCAGGCAGTTGTTGTAAAACAACAGCTAACAACACTGATTCATGGACCAGACACTTGTTGTGAAATTTCATTCAAAACCCAAATATCCCTAACTTTCTGTGAGTGGTGTAAGTTTGGGGTCAAAACTCCACGAAAAAGATATTCAACTTAGAGATGCACAGACTACAATTGTCTTGGCCATTTGCAGTGTTTGTGAAGTTCTAACCAGCCACAACTGTATGAAATCTTTAATAATAATCTTTTCACAATCCCATCAAATAAATTGATTGTCTGCGTTACTTGATATTACTTAATTTACTACTTTTAATACATCTATATATGAGAGGTGCCTTTGCTATAAATCAGCAAGGTATTTAAAAGATAAATTACTTAATTTTTTTCTATGTTTTGTTCTCGTCACCAGTCAAGCTCATTCTGGCCACCAGTCAGTCAATCAAGTATCCCTAATTAGAATGTTGGTCACCGCTAAGGCAAAGACACAGATATTTTGGCGATGTGTGCATGTCTGCTGGGTTATGTTTGTTGGTCTTTCATGTATCTTAAACAATCCATTTAAGTGTGTCTTACACTTGTAGCAAAGATGCGGATTTTTCTTTGTTTTGTTTCCCATTGAAGTAACTGTTGACATCTTGTGCATTTGTGAGTGTCTTTAGGTAAATCTAATCACATTTGGTAATGACCATTTCCTGCAGTCTAGTTTTACCACTTTGCTGAAGAGAAGATTCCAATTTGGTGCAAAAATGAGGGGGAAATTAGCAGTGGCTGGTCTTGAAACAACCTTAAATTGTTGCTGCTACAGAAGGGAAATGGGCTGCAACTCCAAACAAAAGGACCTAAGTCCAGCCCATTTTCTGTTGGTGTAAGACAACAGAGAACGTGTGACCCACAGTCACCCCTGATCCTAGGAGAGCTTAACCACAGTGCATGCTTTAAAGTTTTATCCATTTGGCACCTTGCTACGTGCCTTTTTGTGCATCCACGCTTATTATGTTTTTGACAGTAAGGAAGCACTGGGATGCAAGTTAGTGCTCAAGTAAGTTTTTTTTTTTTCTTTTGGACTTGGTAGCTTAATTAACAAAAGTGCCATAAGACATTTCACAGAAAATACCACATGTTCTGTCTTCTGCGAAGGCAACTATCTGTGATTGACTTTGGCTTCTACAATCTTCAGCGAAAGAAGGAACAGGACATGGCTCATTTGAAATTCAAAAATAAAAGTGCACACATCATCTGCCAGCAACCAGAGTTTAAAGAAGCTGAACAAGTTTAAAGTCCAGCTGCTGACATGTGAACAGTACTCTATATTATAAAACTCCAAGCAAACTCGATTCGAGGGGAAAAGAAACAAAACAAACATCCACCGGCTGTTTCATCTCAGAACAAGTACAAAGATGCGGCAGAGTTGACAATGAAGGTGTTAATTCATAGATGTATAATTATATCCCTGCAATGGTTTATTATGGAGAGAGCAAAACCTCAGCTTCATAAACATACAAAGGTAAATGATGGGGATGGCTTGGTTTAAAACATTCCTTTCTAGAACTGATGTGGATGGCCAATAACTTTGGAAGTTCATGCCAAAGTCATATCATACTCATTTATTTTAAAATATGTGTGTATATTAAGGTTACAGTTCAATTTTGCCTTACAAAATTATATCAGTTTTTTATTTTTTATTTTTTTACAATGTACACATTTATCCCATTGTAAGGAAGGGAGACTTATTCAAAAATAACTGAGTGCTATTTGCTATTTTTTTCTGCAGAAAGAAAAGGTGATAGAATTTATGTTTATATGAATATTCAATACTGTACTTGTCACACGATCTCATGTATGATGTTTTGCACGTCCATTTTTCTCCATTTTCTTTCTTGCTACGCCCAAGACTTTGACATCTTACAATTTACAGCAAAAGAAACGATCTCTACTTTTAAAAGCAGTTCCTTCAATAATGTCCAGCATAAGCACATCTATATTATCAGCATTTTTCAGCAGATCTGACATCAAAGAAGATGGAAATGAACAATGTAGAAAGTTTAGAAAGAGGCGCTTACTTCCAGCATAACCGGAGCTCTCCAAAAAAAAAAGAAAAAGCAGTAACAGTGCAGATTAGAGGAGGACACAGAATGCTTCACACTCTGTCCTGTGGTTATAGCGGGTGCTTAACGGGTCTTTTAATTCTTTAGTGAAAGGAGGCAAAAAACCACAGGTCCTACACCACAGGACCACAGGCCCTGCCTTTGCAAAATGCCTGCCCATGGTTAGAGATCAGTTCTTGCTTATCAGCAGCATCTGGTCTTGATTTATCACCACAAACTGTCATACAGATACAAATTACTTCTGCTCTGAGGCTTCTTACACAAAAGAACAAGAATCAGGCATAATTTCTTTTGATTACAAATAATCAACCTCAGGGGGGAAAAAATAAATACATAAAAAAAGCTCAACAGTAACCTCCTCCATTTTCAAAAACTGGTACAAAATGTAAATGTAATAAGGTTGTCAGGTGTCAACCATGCACAAGCTCCTTTTTGACATTTGGAAAAAATGCTAAATGTGCCATGGCGTCATATTTCTTCTTTGCCTCCTACACACAACTTAAGAAATAACAACAGCAACATCGAGAGTTCACGCTCACAGACTGGTGAGTTATTGCATCACATGAACTCAAGCTGCTTTGATGCAGAACTTGGCCTCCGTGACAAACCATAAAACAAGACATACCTTTGAAGATTCCTTTTCCTAAAAATAACATTAGCACCTTCAGTAAAATCAAGCAGTTCTGGTAAAAACATTGCCCCTCTCTGCTTTGTCCTAAACCAAACGTCGCTGACCGTTGTAAATGGTATTCAAATTAGAAACGAGGTACGGATAAAGGGGAAGAAAAAGTAATGATGGGTTGATGGAAAGAAACTGAAGAGCTACACAGAAGGGCAATTTTTTAGTATGTATATGACAAGTGTATAACAGAAAGCAATAATTAATCTAATCACTAATCTTTACACAGCTTCCTTCCAAAAGAAATAACTAAACCACTGAAAGTGAGTCTGTCTGATGTTAAAAGATATTAACGTTTGAAGTTAAAATCTATTTACTATTCTATGTTACTTTAAAAAGAAAAAAAAACAACAGTAATTGCTTAAGTGATTTATTTTAAGGAGACTGTGTGCGTTCCCAAACATGACCTTTGTGTCACTGCCTGGAAATTCTTGACAATCCAGCTAAAGCTGTCAAAACAAACAAAGACCAGCATCAAAAACTTGTCCGGGACCCTGGTAGGAAGAACCCCCATAATGACCCACGGCCAAAGAAGACTACCCATTCCCAGCTTTGTTAATAACTTTATTCTAAGTCTTCAGTATTACGAAGTCGGAATGGAAATGAAATAAAATGTAAATGCTGAATCAAATGCTTGTGGAAATACAAGGTTTAATGGTTTTACTTGTAATTATACAAAACCTTTAATACAAAAATTAAAATGACTATTTTAAAATATCTTTTTGAAGGAACTACTCACTCCAGAATGACTGATTTTTTTTTTTTATGTCATTGTGTTAGTTTCAGTGCAAGAACGCTGCAACAATTCACACTCAAGTCAATTTTTTTTTTAAAGTTTTGATTAGCTGCAGCAAGACAGAACACATGTGTGAATGAAAGAAACTCAAGAGGAACTGTGAGGCTACAGGAGCAGAGAAAAAAATAAATAAGATTTTAAGTACTTCGGGTCAACAGTCCAAAGGAGTGTGTAGAAAAAAAGGTGAAGAGGCGTGTGCAAGCAGGCTGCAATGGATGGAAAGTGTCAAATGTGACATGTGATAAAAGAGCATCAGCAAGAACGAAAGGTGCAGAAGACTAGGAGATTTATGGATGTAGTGAAAGAGGTAGTTAGTTGGTGTGAGAGAAGAGGATGCAGAGGATGGGGTTAGATGGAGACGAATGATTGGCTGTGGCAACCCCTAAAGGGAACAGCCGAAAGGAAAAGAAGATGATCTATAGCTGCAATAGATCCACAGTGATTGTTATTTGATCGAATTCTTGAGATAGTGTCGGCTTCTCGTGTTCTTAAATTGCTTTGCTGTGCACACTTAAGCGTGGTTTATACTTCTACACCAAACAAATGATATATTTTACCATGGGGGAAAATCCTACGTCATAATGTCCATTGTAGACTGACGGGCACTTTTCCAGAGATGTTACCGTGCCTTGTGTTGACACAGATTGGTTTCCTTGGTATATCCTTGTATGTATTTCCCACTGCGACTACTTCACCGTCTTTCAAGCAGGGTTGGAAAGGCAGGCTGTTGCAGTCTTCGTTCACATATTATATTTGAGCTTTATTTGCTTTATTTGCATTGTTGCTATGTCTGAGATATATAAAGGAAGTTAACAAAAGGAAGCTACAGCACTGCAGAAGAGAACTCACACCACCACCAAGGCTTTTGTGGTACAATCATAAAACAGCCCAAAAGGCAATGAATAAGCATAATTGCCAACAACTATGTGGGTCGTATATGTAGGCTAGGAACAATAAATTACACTTTAATCCTGGGTGCTACCAGGATGGAAGCCCCATGGTTTTCCTCCATCACCAGCATGACTTCATGCTCCATTAGTAGTGTCAGACATAGACCACATCTGCTTCGTGTGCAAGTCAGCCCATGAGGCTTTATTTTGAAAATTTACCAGATTCTCTATGCTATTCTTGAGTCTATGCTGCCCGCTCGATCTGTCATATGTAAAGTGACACGGTTCACTAGCGGCTGAACACAAAATAGACCTGCCGTGTATTTTTAGCAGAGGGCAGGATGCAGTAGTGCACAATGGTTATTGCAGCGCAGCCGGACGTTGGTGCTTCCATGCCCAGTGAGAACCGAGAGTCACATTCCTCCAGTTCGTTTCTCGCTACAAATTGAAGAACTAAGTAAATGTTGTAAAAGACAAAAAAAAAATAGCGGTTGAAACATTTTTCTTGAATTGAACATTAAAAAAAAAAAATTGTAGAATTATGCATTCTGACATTGCCATTGACATTTGACCACAGTGCATGCACACACTGGACTACTGCTGCTGCAACATGATACTGAGCTCCATTTAGATCATGCACCTCATCATGATGGCTTTCAGAATAAATCCAGACATTTTAGCCATTACATCCTTGAAATTTGTTGTGGGGAAAATGGAGGTGAACACAAAACCTCCCACCAAATTCTAAATAATGTAAGAAAGTATGTTAAGCAATTGAAGATACCCAAAGAAATCACCTTGGCTGAAATACAACACAAGGTTTCCTGTTACTTTGTCCCCCACATTTACAGGAATAACAGCAGACTAAATGATGAAAAAGACATCTCTGTGCTACTGTATCTTTCAAAATGAGTACGCAGTTGAATTTATTTATTTTTTTAGATTTCAGACTTTTTTTTTTTTTTTTTTTAAAAAACGTTCAACTGATTACAATTTTCGTAGTCAATTCCGATTCCCAATCGTTTGACATTCCTGTCCTCTTTACTGGAAAATACACCAGTTAGTTGCCAAACATATTTAGGCAGCTGTTAATATACAAGTGAAATCCATCAAAAGTATTTACACGGAGTAGAAACTATCAGTGAAAGATGGTGGCTGTGTGCCAGACATCAGAAACATTCTTTCTGAAATAGAGCATGAAGAAAAAAATTACACTGTACTCTGTATAAGAACATTATTGAAAAAATTTGGGGGGGGGGGGGGGGGCACCTTTCAGTTGAGCTGAATAGTAGTAGTCATCAGCAAACTGATCCATGCAGCCTTACTAAGAGTAAAAGAGATCTAAACGTTAAAACATTGGGTCTATTGGAGGGCAGTCAAAAAAAAAAACATTGGTGAATCTAATAAACTGAGAGTCATAACCTGATCAAGTCTAATATTATGACTACCAACTTAATAATAAGCAAGGCTTCCTTGAGTCGAAAGCACAAGGAAGTCCCTGACTAGGACTAGTCAGGGTCTGGACAAAGACCAGTGTTCTGGAGTGTCTGCTACTGGGATGTTATTGATCAATATTTTGACCCTATGGGTTGTGAAGTGTCGTCTCTGTAGAAGGAGACTGCTTCCCACAAATGGGTCAGATCGCGGTCTGTGAAGTATGACAAAAGGGGCGTAATTAAACTGCAAAATCTTTTTGGGAGGTGCCAAGTGCCAAAATAGGATTAATGTGAATGCCAGGATGCAGGTTTCCCCACCAACACATTACCTGATCCTGCCTGATGTATATGCGACTTGCAAAGACATGTCATTCATTCAGTGACTTTGTTTTGAGACACTTGTTTTCAAACAATAAAACTGAAGGCAGCTTGATTAGTTAGTTATTTAGATTTCTCTTAACAACCATTCATTCACATCTATGCTGTGTAGACTGATGGTCCAGGATAGAGTTTAGGTTGACAGGCAGAATGTCGGCAATTCTTTCATACTGAATCACATAGATAAATGACAGTGATATTAGTTTATAATTCCAAGAAAATGTCAGCTTACTACTTTGGCAGTGGTGCTGTGTCCAGCAGCGTTCACTGAAGTGCCCATTGATGGTGGTCGTCTGGCAGGGTACTTTACCAGTGGCCGGCCCTGGGCAGACATCGCCACACTCTCTTTCATTCTTGTTGGCGACAATGTAGTTGTCCTCTACTGAGTCAAGGATCTTGGACCAGTCCAGAGTGGAGAGATAACAGAGATCTGGGTTCTTTTCAAGTCTCACAGCTCCTCTGGTAATGTTCTTTAAGCTATGGAGGCCAATCTCTCGCAGCTGGAGCATCTCAAACACCACTAGGGCATAGTTGAAGAACAAGTTGTTGCCTCTGATGACTGTTAAGTTCGGAAAAAGATCACTGAGGCTCTCCAGTCCATAAACTCGGAAGAGCAAAAGATAGTCAGTAATTACTGTTAGCTTGGGGAAACTGAGGCCTCGGAAATCCTCTGGCTTGGTCTTGAACATTAGTAAGATCTTCAGGTGTCCTTCAATCACGGTGCAATTCTCGAGTGTCATCAGGTTGGTCACATTGTTGCGGATGTCCTTGCTTTGGCAAACTGAAAAAGAAAGCAAGCAAAGACAGATTCTTTAGAAACTAGTTATTTTTATTGTATCTCAAAGAATTTAGTAACTTATTAACTACTAAAGCAAGGCAAAATTGAAAATATATATCACAACATCTTGTGGTGAATTGCATTCATTAAGGGAAATGTTTTAACCTCTGGATGTGGAAAAAAAAAAAGTCTAAGACAATTTATTTCCTGGAGTTGCCTGTGGAGTACAACTGAACATGACTGGTGCATTACATAAGACGTCTGCTCTATAAATGGACAAACCAAGGTTAAAGAAGTCAGACATGGTCTCAAGGAGGGAGAAAAAAAAAAGGACCAACCTCTTAGTAATTAAAGGGGATATTTTACTTTTTTTAAAAATGTGGTTTTGTCTCTGGCTTTGATGAAGAACAGTCCATCTTCATTGACATTTTGTTGGGCAACCACAAATCTGGCCGTGAGCCAATTTCAAAATATGGTGTGTCGTCAACAAAAACTGTATTTTCACTGCAAAACCCATTTCCAGGATCTTTTTGGAGGTCCTTTCTTTGATCCACTACATTTCCAACGCAGCAACCAGAGGCTAAACAGAGATGTAGGAGAGACACATGCCCTAAAACTCTACCAGTAAGACCTCTCCACCAGAGCTGCTTTCCAGCTCTGCTGGAGAGGCGTTACTTCTGTGAATATCTACAAGCTCTGGGGTGGAGCTTACAGCACTGAACATTTCTGATTGGTTTCATTACTCTGATTATTTTCATATCCTAACTACTTAAGTCACAGATAAAAAATAGCCACAGCCCATAGAAATGTGTAAGATTATCTGACGGGGAGATTATACACCAGATTCATACTTCCTGCCTTAACTGCTCTTGAGTAGACTGTAAGCAGTTCAGTGAGGAGAGATGTCTCATATTTTAGCTGACGAGTATTTCCTTCATTCTCACCTCTGTAAGTCAGTTAAACTCCTCAACGTATGTTCTGTGTGACATAACAGAATGAACCACAGTAAAGATCTTAAGTGATAGCAATACAGATGTTTGTTTTTTTTCCTTCACAGGCCCTGCGTGGGACATTCCAGCTTTGACTTTCCAGTTCACAAGTCATGGGCACAGCTGGGCGTGTGCAGCAAGCTGAGGGAAATTTTTTTCTTTTTTTTTTTTTTTTTTTCCTTCCACCGTCTAACCCACCAAAAAGCTGTGTGCATCAGGCTAACTGGTCAGGCATGAGGAGTAGTAGTATAACAGCTAAGCGAGTACCTCTTTACGGCAGCAGCTCATTTTACACGTTCTGTTGGATAATAGATCAAGACAAACAGTAAACGCACACACATTCATTGTGTGTCTGAACTACATGCATCTCATTCCCTGACCTCAACCACAAAGCTCAGTTACAATTATCTTATTATTCATCCTGCAACTTTGACACGTTTAAAATTCTGTATGTTGTAACATTTCAAAAAAAATCTAAATCAATAAAGTGCATTTCTCCTTTTAAACTTAAACCCATCAACCCATTTGGCTGAAAATTCAATAAATAAATAAATAAATCTATCCCGCCAATGCCTGCCAGGAAGTCTCCAGTAAATACAGTTTATTCCAACTCCACCAACATTTATATCTACAAAGAGCAGAGCCGCTCACCGTCTTGTACAAGAACCCACACACAGTCAAACAAACAAAACTGAAAAGAACAAATATAACCGAAGTGCACAATATGTAGCAACAATGTTTTTATAGTCACAGTACAGTCAAACAGCAGAGCATTAAGTGACCCTGTGGAAAAGACAAATCATCACAGGACGGCGAGTCCGAGCCCCTATCAGTGTACACTTTCAGTCCGGCCAGTATTTTTAGCACTACATTCCCAATAGAGAATCTAATACACTCCATTTGCACCGATAGTGGCTCACATTGGAAACTGGAACATAGCAGTCCTGGTGTGTAAGTGAGGAATTTCAGAGCGACAGCAGAGGAAAACTGTTTGAGCTGTATTTTTTTTAAAAGTGCAAAACAAAACTTAGGTAAAAGAAATAACATAAACTTTATATATAACTTAACTTTTTTTTAATGTACACGTCGATCAATTTTTACATGACAAGTCAAGCAAAAACTAACAAGTTTATCCCTGAAATTAGAAGTTCCTTTTTATTGTAAAATTACTATTAAAAAAAGAAAAGAAAAAAAAGAGAGAAAGAAAACATAGGTACATTAGAAGGGTTATTATTGTGACAAAACTGGCTCCAGCCGTCCATACACGCTCTACTTCAAAGAGACTGAAATCAACTGAGTTGCTCTGAATCATCAATTAGAGTCATTTAGAGGGCCATGTTTTTATTGACCACCAACATAAACCAACAACAACAAAAATGTACTTCCCTCTCTGAAGGAGATTAAGTTTAATTCAGGCAGAGGCAGAGAGCATGTGGATAATTATAAAAGATATCTAGACAATGTATTTCCTGAAATAAAGGCAGAGGCCATAATTAATGATGTATCAATTCAATATTAGTTTCTGATTTCACTCCAGATATAGACAAAATATGAGGCTCAGTTACTGAAAAATTAAGAAAAAATGAATAAAAAAACAGAACTTCATTTTCATTTTATATGTGCTGCTGAAGCATGCTATCTTTCTTTTTTGCTCTCCCTTAATTTTTTTTAATCACCGTTAGTCAACAGCTATAAATATCTAGTCACATCTATGGTCTAGACACTTCCTATTTTATTTA
>JBAMYA010097154.1:0-20920 GCA_037176975.1 Arrhamphus sclerolepis | reverse complement strand
TGGGTTTCTCAAGCGCCTAGAGATGACTTGTCGTAAATAGGCGCTATATAAATAAATTGAATTGAAATTGAATTGAAATTCAAGCACTGTTGGTTGTGTTCATTTCATATTCAAACCTAATGTAATGATGTTGTACAATCAACATTAAAGTTAAATGTATAGTAAATTGAACATAAATGTGTAAAGTAAAATAAACCTGGTGTAAAAGTACACCTAATCTAATGACATTAAGTTAATACAACATAACTATGATGTAGCATTTAAGTGCATTGCATTAGATTTACTTAAAAAAAGTTTCTGAAATAAATTGCATAGTATTTGTCCAATTTAAGCAATAAAGTTTAGTGGGACCCAGTTGCCATAACTTAGTTAATTAAATTTCTTAGAGTGTGTTTTAAGATCCAGTGAGGTGAAAAAAGGAAGATGGAGAATGAAAAATGTTAATTATTCCCAGATATGTTTGATTTAATTGTTCTGGTACTGATATGTGGAGGTGCAGGGAGTGTAGCATTAAAATGTTTTTTTTTTTGTTATCTAACTGTCCTACATGCTCAGACTGATGCCACTGATGTCAGAGTCCTGTATGTGTACCTGAGTGAAGAGCCTGAGAAACTGGAAAGAATACATGGGATGTAATTTTATTTTAATTGTCCAGTCCTTATCCTAACATCTGTAAACAAACCAGTTTACAGATGTAAACTGTTTACTAGATTTATGACAAGATAAATCATAGCTGATTTATAGCAGGTGTGTATGTGCATATGTATGTGTGAGAGAGTTTTACATGTCCTCTATTTCCCTCTTTTCTTGTTGAAGGACATGGATGGTGACAGCAGCAGAACTGCAATGATGGAGACTGCATTTGGAATTTTTGTTATTCGCAGGGAAGGTGCAGATCCAGGTGATGAAGTGGCGGATGTAGTTATCGTTTTGGAGGGGGTGCAACTCCTGGATGAGCTGGGAAACACACCACTTGCTGTGCTGATGTTGTTTGTACTTGCATACCCTGTTAAATGTCAGCTACCCTCCAGAGCTGAGAAACACCTTTGAAGCTTTGTAGAAGATCATCATGGAGCTTGATGGAAACGGACTCAAAAAAATCAAGCACTAAAAACTTGCACATTCCTCATCTTCAGCAGAGTAATCTCCAGGTTGGAGTTCCTCTTATGACGTGGTACTTGAGGCCATTTGATGGACATGCACTTTTACTGTTTGTGTTTTCATACTTTCAGCTGTTGCAGTTTTGGGGTTGCAAAGTATGATGTACTGAAATGTTTTAAATGTTAAAAATGTTTTAAATGTTAAAAAATGAGTTCTTTAAAGTATAATGTATGGATGTGTTATGAGTGTTATGCAAATGGTAAAGGCATTTTTATTATCATTTATTGATTGGGAAATAAATAAATATATATTTATTAAACTGGATTTCAAAATTCACATTTTAAAGCATTTTGTTATTGAAGATTTTAATTGGCTTTCCCATTTTCCTTATCCTTTTTCAATATAAGGATAAGGATACACAATTTGTGGGTTTTTTGCAGTCATTTGCCAAGACCACTTTTGCAACCCGCTTTTGATTTTTTTTCTTCTTGTTTATTTTATTCTTTTTTTTCGGGGGGGAGTGTCATGAAGCTGTATGTGAAATATATGTTGCAGACAAGAGTTCTGGTAAAGAGTTATTCCAATAAATTCAGTTTGCCTTGTGTTTTCCTTTTCCAAAACTGACACCAGCTGGGGGTATATAGGTTGACATTCATGTTTAAATTGTGGAATAGAAATACTCCTTGTGTTAAAAATGGTTTATTTTATGAATAATTGCTATATTGATTTTCATATGGTAAAGGCAATCTTGCACTAAAGCTTAACTTTGTCTTGTTGGCTGGGCACTATTATAATTTATGTACTATGTTATTTTAAAAAGTAGTTGTAAGCACCCAATCAAATTAAGTGACAAATAATCATATCATTCAAGTTTAAATGTTCCAAGGAAATTACGTTTGTTTGTAACATTTACATTAACAAATCTAGTTGGACTGAACCTTGGTTATGCTCATCCAACATAATTAGAGTTAAGTCACTCAACAATTTTGTTTCTTGCTAAATCGCAGCATTATATTTGTGTGGAAATTATTTCCATAATTTTATGATGTTCCATGAACTGGTGGACCACTTTATGGCATGGTGTGGGAACAATCATCTCATCTTCAATTTGAACAAAACAAAAGAGGTGATTGTGGATTTTAGGGTAACCAGGGTTAAGTCAAACATTCTTTCCATCATGGTTGTAGATCAGAAGTTCGTGGAGGTGTATAAATACCTCGGTGTTCACCTGGAGAACAGACTGGACTGGAGATGCAACACTATGCTGTTTATAACAAGAGATGAAGCAGACTTTATCTTGAAGAAGCCTTGGTCCTTATGTGTTTGCAGCCTGATGTTGCACTTTCTCTCAGTCTGTTGTTTAGAGTTCAATCACATCTGTAGTCATCTGTTGGGGCGCAGCAACAGCTCCACCATGGTTTTGGATTTGGAGGCTCAGATTTTCTTTCTTTTCTTTTCTTTTTTCTTTTTTTTTACTGTGGGTTTATTATAGATGCAATGGACACGGAGACATAAAAAAGAAAGGAGAAAAAAAAGAAGTAGGAAAACGGTTTAAGAGAAGTGAAGGAGATAGAGTAGAGAAGACCCTCGAAGTCTGCCTCTCAACCTGCGGAAAGAGAAGAGACAAGACAAAACACAAAAAATCACAACAACAAACAAAATATGCATATAAAATAACAGTTATAACATCATTGGAAAGTACATGGTACCAGATGTATTTAGTGGCAACTGTAGTTCAATTAAGTGTGAACCTGACGAACACCCGAATATAAACACCTGTGTGTGTATTTGTGTGTGAGCATGCTCAGTCTGTGAGGTTTCTCCATAGGAATGTTCAATAGTGGCTGTGGGGACCCACAAATCCTCCCTGAGGACATGAGGATGACATGAGGAAGACCGGCGCCCCAGACACCCAGCGGGCCCCCAAGCACGGAGCCCCAGGAGCAGCCCCACAGAGACAAATGCACCCACCCCCCCAGAGAGGAGCAGAGGAGAACCCGGGGCCAGAGTGCCGAAGCCCCAGGGGTCTGTAGCGACGAGGCCACAGGCCCCGCCGGGAACCCGCTACGCCGGAGCAGATCCAGGCATGGACACAGAGACCCGAGGGCACCCTACCGCCTAGCAGAGGCCCGACAGAGTCCGGGCACTCGGACCCGGCAAGCAGCCACCAGGGCAGGCCGGCACATACCCAAGCACCCAGACCCAGAACCCGAGAGCCACCAGTGCACCGGCGGGCAGGGTCACCGGTCGCCGGAGGGGAGTGTGACGGGGGAAGTCGCCTCCATATTTAATGATCCAGGAGAGGGGGCGAGCCAGAACCCAACCTGACAGATATACAGGCACACAAACACAGTCACACATTCCCACCCTCTTGCTCTCATAGACATTCACACCCACTCGTCCTACATACATACACAAAGATGAACGTCCTAGACCCTCTCGCGCTCCCCATTCGCACTCTATATTCCCAGATCCAGGTAATGTCCGGCACTCTATATTCCCAGATCCAGGTAATGTCCCCCCAGAGGGGCAACACGTCCCTGGACCCGGGCGTCGCTTCCCTTGTTCTGGGGTGTAAAGGAGGAGACCAAGCACCCTTAGTCTTCTTACTTGTTACTTTAGATCGGACTACGGCTTAGTGGGTTGATCTAAAATGACTCTAAACTGTCTCCATTGGGTCCAAAACACTACAGGAAGAGTTCTGATGAGGATTTACAGGGAAGATCATATTTCCCTGATCAGAACTTCCCTTCATCGACTTCCTGTTGAATTCAGGATAGAATTTAAAATTCTTCTCCTCACATATAAAGCTCTCAAGGGCCTAGCTTCCTTTTATCTCAGAGAACTTTTAATTCAGTGTCTTCCCAACAGACCTTTCAGACTGCAGGCTGACTGGTGGTTCCAAGAGTTTCCAAGAGTCTTCAGTTATCAGACTCCTCTGTGGTGAAACCTTCTCCCTGCTGGTGTTTGGGAAGCAGACACCCTCTCTGCCTTTTAAGGTTAGTCCTAAATCTTTCACTTTTGATAAATCTTGTACTTAAAAGGACACTGTGTAATATTACAGTTGTTGTTTATTAACAAAAATTGGCTGTTTCATTCAAGCATATGACTTAATAATTAGTAATTACTTCCATCAACAAATCAAAGTGTTCTTGTAGGTGTTGAATTTACCATTTATATATGCATTGTGTTGGCGTATTCAATGGTGACGCCATGTTGCGCCGCCATTTTAACACTTCGGTCCACAACAGGGAACAAATATACAGCTTCCCATTTTGCATTTGCACTACTGGTAGTTGGCTACAAACAAGGTCAGACCGATCCACTGCCGCCACCTTGCGGTCTTCTTCCATTCTCAGTAGCGGATTCTTCTAAAATGGATGTCAGAGTCTAGAAAGAACATTTCCCCATCAAAGCTACAAGGTATTAGAAGAAGCACTTGCTGTTTTCTTTTGATAATTAGTGCAGACTGGTTGGGACACCCGGTTGGACGCCCACGAGTGCTCGGCCCCCTTTCCCAGCGTTCTCCCTCCTTGTCGACCCTGGTTGGGTTGGAAGGGGGCGCCATCTCTGTCGCACCTGCTGCTGAACTCTCGCCTCTCTGTGCTGACCACGTCTCTCGCCTCCCAACCTCAGGGAACCCACCACCTCCTGAGCTCCGTGAGCCCCTCCCTGTGCTCTTAGTATAATTTAGTGAGTCAGTGGCTACATGGCCAGGTTAGCTTGTCTTCATTATCAGCTGTCGCTGGCTGATATTAGCATTGAAGTAATTGATCTAATATATGACATTCTCGGCTACCGTAGACGGATAAAGAATGGTTGCAGTATACGACCTCACCGCTAGATGGGAGAAAATGCTACACAGTGTCCCTTTTAGCGATAGCTTCTTTCATGGCATGTGTATTTTGTAGGTACATGTCATGATTATTGGGTGCCTTCCCTGGTATCTGGTTCTGGTTCTGTTGGAGGCTTTTTAGTCCAGTTAACCAGTTTGGGGATTGCTCCAAAAGATTTGATGCAAACTGTTAGGATCTAGGGATGTAGGCTAGGCTTTTTTTTGGAATTAAGTGGATTATGAACTGGAATGAACTGAATTAGAACTGGAATTAACTGGAAACGTCTACCTTAATAATGTGAAAATGGTATCCATTAGGTGGCAGTACCAGTCAAAACCAGTCGTTACCGGTTGAACCTCACAAGTAATTACAGGCTACTTTCCCATCAGTTTGTCAAGGAAATGATCAATGCTCATGGCGAGATGAGGTGGTAATCGTGTTTACTTTGCCTGGAAGAGCTGGAGGAAGCCACCAGAGCAGAGAGTCCGTAAGGTTCTGAGTTCTGCCTCCTCATTGGTCATACTTGGTGGTACTAAATGAGCCCCTACTGGATTATTCTTTAATTACAGTGAAGTGGACTGAATTGCATTACAACTTGGACTCATTAGGACTATAAATTAACTTTGTAAGCTTGGAATGTTTTTTTGTTTTAATGCCTGAAATGTAACAAAAACCTGAAATGTTATAATAAAAAAAAAAGCAATAGAACTCAAAATTTAATAACAGATGGATAATGTAACAAGATGCTGAGCCCAAAATGTAGGTTATTTATTTATTTATTTAAAAAAAAAAAAAAACAACTTTTTTTTACAGGTACTGCATTATGGGCCAGGCCAAAATATTTTTCTCCTAATAGTGTAATAATTCTAATATATCATAGAGTGAGTCAATGATTTATGGATCAAAGGGCTTATTGCTTTAATGTTTAGTGCAGTATTGTACACAAATGGCTCATCTTATGCACACACCATATATTGGGGGGCATTGACATTAACTCCATGAAGTAATAAAATTATTACCCTACTAGGAGAAAAATATTTTTACCTGTTCCATAACGTAGTAACTGTAGTTACTAATATGCCTTTTGGGTTCAACACCTTGTCATATTATTGACCAGTTAATACTTTTTTGGTTTTGTTGCATTCATTTTATAACATTTCGGGTCGTTGCTACAGATCGGGCTCCAACACACCCCCATACCCTGCATGAGTTTGGGTTGTGACAGAAGAAAGATCACCGATGTAAAAGAATCTTGGGGATTTCTTTAATTAAAATCGGTCGTTCTATGTCCTTCAAAGTGAACGGTGTGACAACGGCCATCACACCAAAGACTACCCGATATAAATGTCTGACAGAGTGAGAAATCCTATGGCTCCGCCTACTTACTAGCCAACTAAAATGCAACTTGAGATTACATATGAATTAATGTGTGATGACAAGACGGAGGGAGGTTGAGCACAACGGCTCAACTTCAAGTGCAGATAATACACTTGAACTGTACTTAAAGAGAGGTATGCGTTGGAAAACGCCCAAAGACAGATGTGTCCAAGTGTATCAAACAGGAGGATTCATTCCTGTTTTGGACATGACATCATATCAGATAAGGACATTATACCTGTAAGCGAGATTTGAATCATGAAGGTTTTATTTCATCCAAATTATCAATAGGTGTTGGTAGGTTCTGTCCTTGATTGACACTGCCGCTCCTATTTTAAGCCTATGATCAGAGCTGTTGCTGTTAGCGTTAGCCAGTGAGGACAGCACCTGTTTTCTGAGTTACTAAGTGTGGCATGCACAACGCAAGACTGACATTTCAGAGGCTCAGGAGCCCGAGATGCCGCCACGTGACCAGGACGAACATCTGCAATTCAAGAAAAGAGAAAAAAAAGAAGAGACAGAGACAGAGAGAGAGAGAGAGAGAGAAGATAAAGAGGATATAAAAGAGCTCCATCCAGTCTGTGTTATTCACTGATAAACCCAGAGCTGAGACTTTAATGAATACAGGCTGTGCTGTGTTTGGCCAGGACAAAATCTCAGTCAGCCACCGCTTTCAAGTGCTGCCATCTCATTTTAGTGGGGATCATCCACTGGACCCTATTCTTATTCCGAGCCAGACAATCTTTCAGCCTAAAAGCACCACATCTCAGATATATGGAGTCATAATCCATATTTCATTGTGCCAGTATGAGCTTGAGAGAGAGCAGGAGGCTGCTGCCACTTCTCTCTACCTCCTCCTCTCTGTTTGTTTTGGTTTGAAGACACAGTTGAAGGTTACAGTACTGAAAGGGTGTAACACGCTTCAATAGGTTTAAAAATAGACCTTGCAGGGTTTCTGCGTCATCACAGGAGAATCCTCACTCCCTCCCCTCTCCCCCCCTTCTCCTCCTCCCACCAGCCAACCGTGCTTGACTTTACATCAGGACTACTTGTCTGCTAATGCGGCATGGAACAATTCTTTCCGTTCACAGGAGCATCATAGCCCTGGTGTGACGTAGCGCTAAGTGAGGTATCAATAACCTTTTGAGGAGCCTGGGTGGGTCGCTCTCCGGAGCTATGTTGAGTATGTTGCCTTCTCATTCCGCAGGTATGAAGGGAATCTGGAAAAACAGGCAGGCCCTGCAGGAAGAAAATGTTAAACAATAAAAGAAAGGAGGAGGGGGAGTTGTTTTTCAGACTACATTAATGGAAAACCATTAACCACTGTAACCATGGCAACGCATTTCCCTCACCTTTTCATGGCAAACATGGTTTATCCAGGCAGAAAGTCACGCACTATCTGTTCACCAAAGGGAAAAAAACAAAAACAAAAAAAACCTCACAAGCACTAAAAATGTGACTTTACAGGAAGAACCATCTTTATTAGGACGTAGGAGGTTCAGAAAGCACTTAAACCTCTATTAGCTGTGGGCTCCTCCGTAGGCAACCAGTGGGACACTGGCAACTCAGAGGTGTTTTCCCTGCGGTTTTATGCTGGAGATCACGGGTGAAAAACTCTTCTGCAGCGACTTGACAAAAGTTGTGAGTCTTCATCGCTGCAGTTTCAGTTCTCCTGTGATGTGGCTGTCAGGTGGCCTTTAATGGCACTTACAGACCTGGTTTCAAATGCTGAGGTACACATATGTCTCAATAGTCCCAAATAAAGAGAGGTTATTTATTTATTTATTCTTTTATTTCTTCATTTTTTATTTTTTCACCTTAGAGGGGGGTGGGGGTTAAGGTTGGGTTGGTCATCACTGTGGACCATCGCGGGCCACATATTGATTTGGCATCAGGGTTCTGTATCAGATACCCTTCCTGACTCGACCCTCTGATCCAGGACGGGTCGAGTACTGGGACCGGCTCGGTCATCGGGGGCTTTAAACTTCGGTGTCCTGCTCAGGGACCAGTTTGGTGCATGATGAGGCTGGGGATCTCTTCCTTTTAAGAGTTTCTATTGTATATACGTAATGATTTACACTGAAATGGAATAAAAGTGGGTTATAATTGGACTAAAGTGGACTTTACACTACAATCATTTGAGATTAATAAAACATTCATGTCTGACAGTCAAATATGAGAAACCTTCGCATTTCATTGTGTTTGAAAAAGAGGTTGTACAGTATTGGTTGGACCAAAACATAATTTTCTGACATTACCTGAGCTTTATTTATTTATTTTAGTAATTTGAGACTAATTGTAACTTTCAGTTGCCAGATCCACAAAATTACAGTTCTACTAAAAACAAACGGCTCTTTTTTTTCCCTTTTGTATTCCATGCAGCTACTTCATCTTGAGCACAGACATGTTCGGGCATGTTTCACCACAGCAAATACAAAATTCATGAAGACAGGTCCTCAGGTGATGTGCTTCTTAGAAGAAGAAAACCCTAAAATACAAGACATATTGAAAAGAATTCTTGACAGGGATAAGCAGCATTTTGAATTATTTAGACCTATTTAGTTTTTTAAACCCATATTGGTATTATCTGATATTTTATGGACTGAGTATCTTGTCTGGCTAGCTGCTAACATCTGTCTCATTCCCATCTGTCATATCTGTCAAGTATTCTTTTTTTTGTTTTTAAATCTCCGGTACATTTTTCTTTTCTCCACTTTTGACCGGAGCAGATTTAATGTCAATGGACAGCAATGCTGTTAAAGTTATGTGTGACCTACAAATGCATAAAGGACCATTCTGTCAGAACCAAACTGCTGCAGATCTACAGGAAATGTTACCTTAATGTCATGAAGCAGCTAAAATTATTTTATTTCAAATGTTTAAATATTTCTTTTCTTGGTCTCCTGTGCCTGTTGTTAAAAAAAAAAAAAAAAAAAGAAGAAAAAAACGAAACAAAAACACAGCCAAAGTACATTTGGGGATCACTATCTTTATCATCTCTTATTGCCAGGTTCACAACGTACGATTTTTCAGTCTTATAAGATTAATTAAAGATTTCACAATGCGAAATTGGCAAATATCTCCTTTTCAGCATGTTGCACCATGCTATTGAACATACGTCGAGTCGTGGCTACAACAGACGTAGGTCCGAGTGTGAAGTTCTCGGCACCAACAACCACAGTCTGGTGTATCCCCGGCGCCAGAATCAAATGACACCCAACTGCACCAGTCGGATGTCACTAAAATTAATATTGAGTCGGTTAGCACAGTCACTTAGCACAGAAACTGCAAAGTCACCAATGACCTCGTGACTGTCATGGCTTCTGACAGTGGATCTGTCTCTGTTCTTGTCCTCTTGGATCTCAGCATCAGCATTTGACACCATCGACCACAAGGTTCTTTATTAATAGATTAGAGCAGGTTGTTGGATTTAGAGGAACAATATTAAAATGGCTCAAATCATATTTATCAGACCAATTACAGTTTGACCATGGAAATGATGATCGTTCCAGTCGTATTGGGTCCACTGTGGGTAGTACTGCAGGGTCCTGTTCTTGGACCGGCACATTTCTCTTTATACATGCTTGCGTTTTTAAAAAAAAAAGCCTTTAACTCTGTTGTCTCTTAAACCACCTCCTAGTTATGCTGCTATAGGCCTAGGCTGATGGGGGGAGTCCAAATGTCTACTGAGTCTGTCTGATCTCAGTCTCAGATTGTCCTGAATCATTTAATAGAATCAACGTTGTCTATCTTCTGTAGTCTCGCTTTCTTCTCTCTCTTTGTTCAGATGCTGTAATTTGCAGGTTGCTGCTAATGTGCTAATGCACCGATGACTGTAAAGTTATGGTCAGTTAGCTGATGAAGATCTCAGAGGCAGCGACAGGCCGTCACACTCAACACTGCGATCGGTTGCAGCCCGTCTTTGGTCGAAGGTTGTTTCTATCTTTCATTTTTGCTCCTGCCTCATTGTAAGACGTAACACACCCGTTTTTGAGCTATGATGGACTATTTTTCACACAATTGTTCCTCTTTTGTCTGAAACGGCACTATGCCATACATCCACGACACTGAAGCTAGCTCGGAGAGGTTAGGTGGACTTGATGGCAGAGGTGGCTAAGTGAAATTATTAAGAAGCAAGGGAAAAACGAGAGTGATGAGCAAGAGAGCAAACAAGAGAAAATGTTTGAGAATGTCGTGAAGGAAACTTAATCTCCAAGCCCATAGAGGGAGCTGCTGAGCTAAAACAAAAAAATAAAAGAAAAAGTTCCTTTGTACTGCATTCAGATAGCAGTGGTTTTGTTGATATGATTTTTACAGTATTATATCTCCCCTGGTTGTGTTTTAAGCAATATCAAAAAGCAATGACCTTTAGAACTGAGGCGAGGCTAGGAACAGATGTTAGCGATATCAGCTGTTTCAGTTAGCTTCGTCTTGATGAGGGATTTTGTCCTTGTGGATGTTGTTTGCCTGATTCTACTTCCTGCTTAATTTGTGAGAGACTTATCTATCTACACATCTTCACATGTACTCAGGGTTTAATAACTTAAAATAAGTAAATAAATAAATAGAAAATGCATCAAAAGTTAAAGATTATATCAACAACAAAAAAAACCTTTATTTTAAGGTCCCGTGAATGCTCTTTTCTAATCACAGCTTTCCTCCTTTAACATCTGAGCTCAGAGGTTTCTGCGTTCCCCCAGCTGTCTGACAGATTACTGCTTTTAGTGCGAAGGAGCTTGAAGTCCTCAGAGAACCGACACCTGATTCTGCAGCTGTAAAAGTCGTTTTAGCCTCCTGTTGTAGTATTGCAGCCTATCACTTTTTCAGTTCCAGTTCCCCTTCACCACTCCCAAAGGCACCATTTCCACCTCTTAAAAGGTCACGTATTCTGCTTTTCATGATTTTCAAAGGTTGAAAACTGTCTTAAACTGTCATATGACCAGGCTTTTGGGCTTATTACCTGCCATTTTAAGAAGTGCATGAAGTACTTGGACTTTTTTTTCTTCTCAAAACAACTTTCTGCTTAGCAAACATTAATTATATCTGCAGATTGTCCCTCTGAGTACACATAAACCCAGCCCCCATCTCCCCAAGACGCGATTCAGTTAAAAAAGGACGTCCTTCTGTCGCCTTGGCACCTAACTGGAAGTGATGTGTCTGGTTTATGAGGGTAACCAACAAGCATTAGCGAGGTGTAGACCAGATAAGGTGCCCACTGCAGTGCACAGAAAAAAAAGATTCTTCTGTTTTCAAGTTGCAAGTTCCTTTAAGAAACATTTAGCTCTTGTTCCAGCACCAAACCACAAGTGTCAAACTCACGGCCCACGGGCCAAATATGGCCCACCACTTCATTTTATCCCCAAGAGCATGCGAAAACAATCACATACTTATAACTAGAACATTTCTGAGGAAATTTCAGTGCAACTGCCCGTTTTAATACCAACATCAAAAATTGGAATAACTGAGGTAGAGAGCAGCTATTTGTGTCAAAATGTCATCATTTAGCAAACATTTGCAAAAGATTTTACAATAAAAAGTAATTCATTTGAAGTTACAATAAAAGCAATTTTGGTGAAATTAACTTATCAAATAATTTGTGATAAGTTGAAATTACACTAAATTTGCAATTTTACAACTGTTGTAATTTTATCTCAAAATGTTGTGAAAAGAAAAGAAAAAAAAACCCTGTAATTTTAAGTTTTGTGACATTTGTGTGAAAATGTCTTTAATTTGTAATCTTACAAGAAAAAATAGATTTTAATACAAAGGTCTTAATTTTTATGATAAATGTCACATTTTTTCTAAAATTTTTGCCATTTTACAAAAAAATAAGCTTTTTTTGAAAAAAAAAAACTAGTACAAAGCTTCAATTTTATGAAATTTGAGGTTTTATGACAAAAAAAAAAAACCCACTTTTTTTTAAAATGACAAAGTCCAGAAACTAGCAGAAAATCTGACAACATAGCTGGTTCAGAAAGTAAAGAATAACTGGCCCTTTAACAGTAACCATGGTGATGATGTGCCCCAGGATGAAATAGAGTTGACGCTCCTGATTTCTTATGCGTCATGTTCTGCAGTGGTTTGGAGACCAAGACTCAGCTGTAATCCACCAGTCCCTAATTTATAATCTGGCAGGGCCAAACAACACGCAGGTGCAAATAATCAGGGAGATGAAACACAGAGGAATTAAATCAAGACAAAGACAGAATCAGACTTCCAAACTAAAACCCGAAGTAAAGTTGATGGAAACAGAAAAGGACAGAGACCAGAAAACATGAATAGAAGACAGGACTTAAGAACACCAAATGACAACAATAAATAAATAAATAAATAACCCCCAGATCCTAACAGTTTAAGAAAACAAATCTAGAAAATCCCAAACCTCTGATAGTTTTAAGCTGTATAGAAAACAGAATAAACAGCTAAAACCTTTGACACCATGATGATGTGTTATACTAGCGGCAATAAATGTTTACTCTTCTTGTGATCAAATGATGCGTGCAGGCACATAATTCTGACTATATATCAGAAGTGAACCCTTTATAAAATATACTATTTCAGTTCTATTTCTTAACTGAAGCATTTTATTTATCTCCTTTTGCACAGGTTTGAGGGAGATGTTTCCTTCCAGAGGTGCAGCTGGGAAGTAACGAGGCCTGGTCATGTGACCGTTCACACTAGTTACATGACAGTGACACACTTTAGAGGAGACAACCTGTTCTTTTACTTTCACAACTTCATTTGCTGCCCAAAATCAAAACAGCATTTTTAGAGCTTCTAGAAGTTTTAAAAAAAAAAAAGACAACTCTCATGTTGCTGTGACCGAGATGGAACTTACTTTTGTGTGGTCACAGTGACGAGGCATATTTGTGATTTCTATGATTTTATGATGGCCTCTCTTAGCGTTATGTTTGAAGACAGCCGTGCTAAAAGGAATTGACACCGATGGGTTTGGTGTTCTACATCTTTCCTTTTCACCGCTCTCGTCTGCTCTATTCCCAACTCATCTAAACCTCATCATTCTCTCCAGAGCCTGGGAAGTTTCTCCTGTATTTGATGTTCCCCGTCTGTGTAATTTAATCTCAGTGATTCCCTGCAGCTCTCTTCGACCATAAACCTCTGCTCTAATAATAGGAAACCCAGGCACAGTCTCCTCTCTAATCTGAGCCTCTGTGTGTGGATGTTGGTGTGTAACTTTTCTTGCCTCTGCACCACAGAGATAAGGCTGCGTTTGTTTTGGGCTCCCTCAGAACCTTTGCTCCCACATTGATAGCTACACAAAATCAGGGAAGAGGGGCGGCTGATTTAAGGAGGACCTGTAACTCTGCTGCACCACTGCAGACTTTCTGTTGTGCGTCCTATCAGGACACGGTGTGGGTTACACGGGGTACATGTACACGAAACAGTGTTAAGAGCACTATTAAGACATAAGAGAGGGACCAAACTGATTCAGCAGTGAAGAAGGAACTTTGTTGGCGCTCAGAGCCGTGTGATGTGTTTACAGGCTGCTTCCAACTCTCAGCTGTGGCCCCTTTTGGGGAAAGTGGGAAAGAAGTCAAAACTCATCTTCCAAACGAGGTTTCCTCATGCTCTCATTCTGCATTTGACACAGAAATGTAAAAATTGAAAGAGGAACAAATGTACTCTGGATATATTTTCCATTTATAACGTGAACACAAAAACTAAAGAATAACCTCTTATGGCTCGCTTCTTCACTCTGGCTTTGCATTCTGCCCCCAAGTGGAGACCCCCGGTATTGCATGTACCACTCGGAGGGAAGAAACGTTCGCACCGCAGTGAGTTGTGAACACAAACGTCTGTTAGCCTTAAAGGTTTGAAATCAAGGCAACTGGACTTCTTTTTGTTTGAGTGACCAGAACTGAATCTGCCGTTTGGATGTTTGGTTGCTACTAGCCTGATCGTCGCCCTGCTTATGTCACAGGCCTCATTTCTCTGATTGGTTGTGTTCCCACACAGTTGCATCCAGCTGCAGTTTCTTCTGTGTCCTTTGGTACTGCCCCCTGGAAATCGAAACTGAATGCAGGTGAACCTCTTTGGACCTGTCAAGATGGCAACAAGCTTTGAATTTAATTAGCATCAATGTACTAAATAGTACAAGCGTCACCAGAATAGTTTTGCCAAAGCTGCAGCAGGCAATGACAGCTGAAATGGTCTTTCTTTCATAAATACAATGAAAAAGAAATCATTTTAGTGGCGATCCTATAAAAATGTCAAGGAATATGTGGGTCAGAGAGTGAAACCTCTCCCAGATGCATACTGTGTGCCATCAAACACTGACTCCCTCCGTCTTTCTGCCTTTAATCCTCCTACGGATGCTTAAAAGATAGCAGGTAGAGTCCACCTTGTTTTGTCTTTTTGGCTGTTTGCAAAAAGGTTATACCTGTTAAACTATTTTGGCGAGACCAGTAAGAAGGGGAAATGATGTCTTCTTGTTGGTATTTGAAAACAGAATCATAAGTAGTCTGTGCCATAAAATCGGTTACTGAAATAAACAAGTGAGAGAAAAAACAGGCAAGCTCTGTACATGGGGGATTTAGTTACATGTCAGATCTATGGATAAAGACGTCTTGACCAATTGCACTTAAAGCAGAGGTCAAACTAAACAGACGCTTTGTTTAAATCAGTTAAAACTGTCAGGTGTCCCTCACTTTCACTGCATTGAAGCTACACTTTGTGAACTCCAACAAGCTAACAGAGCGCTAAATTTATCAGCCTCATTTGGTTGGGTTGAACCCAAAAACCTTTTGACTCACATAAGGAAATTCTGTTGTGGCAAAATAAATTATGGAGGAAAATAAAAAAATAAATAAAACAAAATGGTCACAACTGAATTACTGTAAAAATCTGCCAGTGAGTTAAAAGCCAAAGAGAATAAATATGTTAACACAGGAAGTCTGATGTACAGAAAAGGCTCATTCCACAGTTTTGCGTTGATGACTGAAGATGTCTGATCACCGCTCGTCTTCCTCTTTGTCACCTGAGAGGGGTGAGGGAGGTGCGGCTGCAGCAGGTCAGACAGACACAGACATTTAAAAGCAAATAAAAGAATTTTAGAACCAACCCGGAGGCGAACTGTCTGGTGCAATCTAGAAGTCTAAAGAAGTTGTGATCGAAGCCGTAAAGTTGCTGCTCTAACTGACTCTGCTGTCTCTGTCTGCGAGTGTAAAATGAAGATGGACAGAGGACTGGAAGATGATCCCGGCGCATCATGCTTCAATCCAAGATCTTCCTTCCTCTCCACCGGCATCCGTGACATCTCATCTTCAACTCTTTGTGGTCTTCCTCTGGGAATTGCTTTACAGTTTTCCTGTTGTCATGGTTTCTCATCATAATAGCTTTTATAATAGTGGTACAATTATCAGCTGACATCACTTCCAGAGTCCCTACGACTCTTTGTGTGAATTATTCACTGTTGAAATTAAATATTTTTCACCTCTTTGCATGAAATGATTGTGACCGTGTGATTTACTCTTGATAGATTTTTCAGTATTTTTTGTAGTACACTGCAAAAACTGATTTCTAAGAAAGTAAAAAAAAAAAAAACTTGTTTCAAGACAAATGGTCTTATTTTAAAAGCATACATCTCACTTTAAGAATTCTAGCCAGCATTTTTTCCTTACCCCACTGGCAGTTTTTTTTTGGTTTTGACTAGATTTAAGAACACTGTAACCCTACATTCCTAAATCAAAATGTCTTATATTAAGGAAAACCAAAACAATCTGCCAATGGGGTAAGAAAAAAATGCTCGACTAGGATTCTTAAAGTGAGATGTATACTTTTAAAATGAGACCATTTGTCTTGAAACAAGTATTTTTTTTAAACTTTTTTAGAAATTAGTTTTTGCAGTGTATTTATCTTCATTGATTATTCTCTTCCAAACATTTCACAGTGAAAACTAAACCACAATTAATCATTTCAAATTCTGTATCCAGGCTGAAACAAAACAAAAAAAATCCATCTCCATTATCCATGCCTGCTTTTTCCTGTTTGGATAAAAGGCATGCGTTCACCCCAGACAGCTTTGTTTGGCAATATGAACATGTTAAATAAGACTATAGTGTCCCTTGATAGTTATCAGGTGCTCAAACCATGATGGGGCCTGTCAGGCAGGTAGAGTCACAGTTGTATAATGTTTCTGGCATTAGCGCGGGAACGGGGGAGTATAGCCTCTTAACCGCTAAACCTGAGCTCATGTACTTTATTCCCAATGCTGGTGGCAGATAGCTTGTAGCTCATTCAAGCTATTTTTAAGCAGACAAAGCATGAAACTATATACATATTTATGTTAGCGAGGGAAGAATGGAGCGTGAGATTGACAGCCAGATCAGTGCAGCGTCTGCAGTAACGTGAGCTCTGTACTGGTCTGTTCTGGGCAAGACTCTGCGGGTAGTGACCGAAAGAAGGACATCGCGGATACGAGTGGTTGAAATGAGCTTCCTCGGCAGGGTGGCTGGACTTAGAGACAGGAGGACAAGTTCAGTCGTCTTGGAGAAAGCCAGAGTAGAGTCGCTGCTCCTCCACGTCGAGAGGAGCCAGTTCAGGTGGTTCAGGCATCTGGTGATGATCCCCCCTGGTCCAGGCATCTCTGCCTGGGAGGAGGCCCTGAGACGGACCCAAGACACAGCTGGAGAGATTAGACCTCCTGGCTGGACAGGAGAAGAAGCTGGAGGAGGTGTCTGGAGATGAGAATGCAGCATTTCACATGAAAGCTGTCTCCTTCTGTGATTTACTTTCATAAACCATGCTGAAGCACATAACGTCATTTAACTCATGTAATCTGTCTGTTTGTGGCAGAAGCTCATGCAATCAGGACAGTGAGTCGTCATCGCATGTATATCTGACTTAAAAAAAAGGTTTTCAGTACAGTAAGGGTTTAAAGAGCTGATCTGTTCCTTCCTTCATGCATCAAGTGCAGGATCAGTGTTAAGTCCTGGTTGCCGTTTGTTTATTTGTGCGACCTGAAAGGGAACCACCCCAAGATGACTCACTGCATTCTTCCTCTGACAGACACAGGACAGCTCAAATGTTGTAGAAGTTGCTCTGGGGCGTATTAGGAAAAGCATCCATCACCATGGGCATCTGCTGTTTCCCCTTATTTTTATGAGTGATGGAATGAGAAGGGATGAGGAAGACAGATCTGCTGAGAACAGATGTGGAAGCTTCCTGTGAACGTCGTCAGCGTCTGCTGCTGGAACAGATCAGGTGAAGCCGTTCAGACTGCAGGTGCTATAAATCAGAAGTATGAAGACTTCAACAAACTTATCTTTGTTTGTCCACGCTGAGGCTCCATCACCCAACCATCATGTTTCATTTATGACCCACATATCGAAATAGATGCAGTCTGCTGCGGCTTCTGTCGTGTTTTTTCAAGAGCAGAGACGGGCTGAGAATTCAGCAGCCTCCTCCCACGGCTTAAATATTTCACCAGCCGAGAGAGAAGATGGCATTCTGATGCGCTACATGATATTCAGCGAAAGGTCAAGGTGGAAAAGAAAGAGTCACATCTGAGCTGTTTTTAGGACTCCTCAGCAGCTCGTGCTGCTGGGAAATCAAGCCATCACTGCTCTGCAGGTCGATAAGGCTTTCATTCCTGTACTCCAGCTCCAGCCCTCTCTGCATCATCGACCCATTTGATTTCTTTTTTAGACTCGCAGCCCAGTGGATTTACAAAAAAAAACAAAACAAAAAAAAAAAACAGCTGCTGAGTTTTAAACTTTGCATTTTATTTAATAAGTTTCAGTTACTTAAGAATGCTCAGTAAATCATCGCGTCGCCAGTGCTTTCAACTGACTGAGTGTTCAGAGGCACAGGATGGTTTCTTTGTATCGTACTTCAGCTACTATCTTATCTCAGCAGGGTAGAAACAAAAAGAAAAGAATGTACTCTCCAGCTTATCTTTTCTGACCTCACAATGATGTGAAACCCTTGATTATGACAGCGAGGGTGTTACACAGGTTATTTTGCACCGCCGCATTACTGTCATTCTTTACAGGGGATGGTTTGACAAGCTCAAAGGATGACACACATTCAAGGCCGACTTTCCCACGTGGTTTGGATAAGAGCCTTCCAGCAACAGCACAATGTGAGACTGCAGCTGAAAAACCGCAGGGGACGCCGTGAAGCAGGAGTGCTTCAGTGTGACAGGTGATCGGCCCTTTGAGCAACAAGTGCAGGCGTTTGTTGCAGCCCTTGTTGAAACCGCTCTCATCAAAAGTATTTACACCTATCTGGCAGTCGCAGAGCGTACACATAACACTGACGTAAGAGTCACATGGCCATGATCACTCCCTGAGAGTCGTTCCTCCAGTCACACCATCACGAATGCAGCCTGCCAGCCATCCTAATTATTTTCCTCCTCAATACAAAGCGTTAATCTGCTTCCAATGGATTCATCTTTGATTTCCAAGGAGCAGTACGCTTCTGGACACCATCGTTAAAGCATTCAACAGCATGAGTGACAGCCAGGCCTGTATGAACACAAGGCGCGGTGTGCAGAGACGTAGGAATGACTGAATGTTGGTTTTGTGTTAAAAACTTGTTGATTCAAGGTGTCATCTGCAATTCTGCAGCCTCCTGGGTGCTGCTGTGTGAGTCATCACACATGCTGGAACCCGCCTCTGCTGCTTTGCAGTCGGTTTGGTACGTTTTGTACCGGTGTAAACGGCTACGGATGGCAGGAGTACCAGTTTCACAAGAGAGACGCTGGTACTGGCATTGCTAGCCAGTCTAAACCAATTTAACATCGATGTTGATTTTTTAAAATAGTGAGTCATGTATTTCCAAGTGTCCATAAGCTAGCACTTTCATGTACAACAGATGCGTCAAACTTTAGCCCCGTGGTCCAAATCTGGCCCGCCGCTTCATTTTATCTGGCGTCCAAAGACAATCAGAAACTTATAACTGGAACATTTCTGAGGATATTTCAGTGTGACTGTTTGATTCAGTTCTGACATCAACAAGTGGAATAACTGAGGAGGAGAGCAGCTGGTCAGGATTTGATGTTTGATTTTATGTTTGGAAAGGATTTTAGAGCAAAAAGTTGCTTTTTTTGGTCAAAACTCATGCTCACTCAAACCCTTTGTTAACAAAAAATTGGGGATTTTAGGATAAAAAGTTGAAATTCTGCAAAATCTTTTCATTTTACGTTAAAAAATGTTGCAAAAAGTTGGTATTTTGTAACAGCAAAAATTTTGTTTAAGTTCAATAGTCACAATTTTGTAAAGTTTCTTATTGTATGATCAAGAGTCTTGGATGCTGAAAAAAAAAGATCTTTCAGAATTTTCAATTTTGCAACATATGTTTTTACAATATTCAATTTATGTTTAATTTCATGTTCAATATTCAATGTTAAATTTACAAGAAAAAACTGTTTAGCAGAAACTCTTAATTTTATAAAATTTGAAATTTTATGATAGAAATACATTATTGTGAAAAGTGATATTGCAAAATTTACCATTTATAACAAAATAAAAATTTGTGAATTTATAAAAGACAATCACATTTTAGCATATTATCAACTTTCTTCCTGTCTTTTTCTCTTTTTTTTTTTTAAACTTTATTAGGAACGAATGGGAAATCTAACACCATAGCAGTTGTAGAAGCTGAAGAATAACTGGCCCTTTATTGGTAACCATGGTGATGATATGGCCATGGATGAAATACAGTTTGACACCCCTGATTTACAAGGAGCCACATATAGTGAAATAATAATGCTTCTCTCTGCTTGAAAGCTAATGTTTGGGTGTGTGAACTTTGAGAAAGCCCAACCCTGTAAATGTATTTGGGTTCATCTTAGTGAAAATATGAAATTCAATGAACTGTTCACATTTGCAGGGAACTGTGACATCACAGTACAGCTTTACTATGTTTTTATTTCAATTGGCACAGTGTTTGGTACTTTGCACACCTTCTGTAATGACATGAAAATATACATTAGTATTAGTAAAATACAGAAAAGCAGAGCTTCAGCCACTGTTGGACTGTTCAGATACTTGGATTCTGAGCTCGAAATGATCTGGGAGCTCCAGATTTTCTGGAACCTCTCAGATGGTGAACCAAAGGCCAAACCTACAAGAACTCAGTCATGGTTTGGTAGATCAGAATCACTGTGAACTAGATAAAGACACTGTTGAAAAAGCTTTACTTTCCACCAATGCAAACAAAAGCTGTGGTCCTGATAATATTTGTGGTAGATTGCTTAAGTTATGCTCGAAGGAATTGTGTCCAATTTTTTCATTACAAACCCAGCATGTAGGTTCAAAATGCCTGCATGTAAGACCAAGAGGAATAGATGCAGTTTTGTCCCCTCAACGATTTGAGCACTGAACAGTACATAAGCTACTTTTAGGGGCAGCCCTATTTTATCTTATCTTTTCACTCATGTATCTCTTACTTATTTCTTTTTTTTTCTTCTACAAATAATGTCTGCTTGTCAGTTTGTTGTTTGTTGTCTTGATTTGTTCTGCTACTGTTTTTCTGTTTTGTTGCTGTCACATGTCACTTTTGATAGTATTCTGCTGTTTGTGTATGTTTTTACTTTGACTTTTACCTGCAACTAAATCTACCTTCGGGTATAAATAAAGTCA
>JBAMYA010097113.1:0-20921 GCA_037176975.1 Arrhamphus sclerolepis | reverse complement strand
AGTGTCTCAGTCAGACGAAGGTTTCTACAAGTGTCAACATTCAGGAAACGTTTCACCACAGAGTTGGATGTCAGTCAGATGTGAGTAAACTTTTCAGGTGTTAATGGAATTTTTGTTGCAATAGTTGGATTTTAAAGAATTTTTTTTTTTTATTAAAACTCAGTTTGTTTTTTTACAGCAGCATCCAGGACAGAGAGCTCTTCTCTTCTTTTTCTGGTTTGGTTGCTGGTTGGTGTCATTTTACTGAGTTTTCTTCTGTTGCTGTTTTGTCTCTACAAAAAGTCAAAAGGTGAGACTCTTTCCTGTGCTGTTGATTGTTGGACCTGTTAGTGCTCTCATTATTCTTCTGCTCTTGTTGTGTTGCTGCAGACAGTCTAAAGGTGAGAGCTTTTTCTACTGATGATGGATGAGATTATGATTTAAATACTCTTTAAACCATCACATACAGATATATTCTGATCTTTAACTGGCAGTACGACAACATTGTTTAAAACAAATGTGTTTTTTACAGCTTCAAGCTGCACCAGGTCAGTAGATCAGTATTTCATTTTCTCATCTTAATCATAAATCATCATTATTTTATCTTTCTATATTTCAGTTATTGTTTATTGTGTTTCAGGAGGATCCAGTCAGAGAGCACCAGTCAGAGATCCAACACAAATCATGAAGTCAACCAGCCTGAAACTGTTGAATACGACTGTCTTCTCCACGGTATTAAACTAAACTTTGTGTTCATTTAGATTTTATAGATATTTTTAGTTGTAGATTCATCTGAATTCTTCTGTGAATTATGTGTTGATCTGATTTTCAAACATGAATCAAAAGCTAAAAACCACCAGAGCAGGAACTTGAAACATTTCACAATCAGCTGACAAATGAAAGATTTGACTGAAAGATATTTTCTATTAATTCTACTTGAACTGAACCTAAACTATTCAACAGAAAAAAAATCCCACTATAATGTTGCAGCATCTAGTTTCAACAACATAATAACTTCATTCCAGGTTTGTGGTATGAAAGCATCATAAAGTCATGGCTGTAACAGATGATTTATTAGTGTCTAGAAACACATCAAACTCTAAAATGTCTGTTAGCTGGAAATGAACGACTTTGAACAAAGTGTCAAAGACAGAGAACATGATGATCTCATCTGAATCTTCAAAAAAGATAAAGTGTCAATTATTATGTTTGTTTATTTATTTCAATGTCAGGTACTGCTGATGTCTATGAGTCCATCAATCCCTCCAGAGACACAGGAACTGGTACAGTATATCTTCTGGAGAAGATAATTAATGCAAACATTGACTCATTTCTAAAAACTCTGAAATAGCAGCAATATTTTCAGCATATTAAAGAAGTTTATGTGAGAAAATGTGAATGTTTTGACTCACATGTATTTTTTGTGGATTCATGTGATTCTGTTAACAGGGAGGAATCATGAACCAGAAGAGGCTGCTGGTTCCTATAATATGAAGACAAGAACTGCAGGTAGAGTCACTTCCAACAGTCAGTAGGTCTGTAGACTAGGAGACTGGAACAAGACCACCTTCTCCTCGCTCATTTCTACCGTTGTGTCTCTGTTAAAGTGCAGGACCCCAGTAGGATCCACTGGTCTTTGGTAGTGATGTAATCAGGCACATACACACAGTAATCTACAATGAGTCTAACAGATCCAATCAGATTATTATTATTTATGTTTTTTCCTTTTTCAGAAAGGTTCATATCTGATTAAACTGACCTGAAGAGTTTAAGTGGCAGCCACCATAAAAGCTGGTTAAATTCTCTAAATGTAAAGGAAAGGAGCTTTGAGGCTTCCTTTATTATCTTCTTTAGCTCAAGGAAAACTGGACCATCACTTTTGTTTCATGACTTCAAACAGTTGAACATCAGGTAGTTTCACTCCTGCAGACACACGTCACAGCTTTGCTTTATGGTGGAGCAAATATTTGTTATTGAAATGTGATGCGTCTATGTGTCAGCATCAGTTCAGTTATCAGCTGCATTGGTTAATGTCTACATTCTACCACTAGATGTCACCAGAGCTGGAACCTGTTAAATCTGACACAATAATCTGTCTGCTTCATCTACATTGATTATTAATATGTGGGAATTTTCTTGGAATATTTCCATCTCAGTTTACTATAAAACAGTTGTCTTTATCTTTTGTTTTCAGTCTTTGGTCACAGTTTTGTTTTGTTCAATATAACACACAGTATCTCAGCTGGTTTTACTGAATCATATGATCCACAGATTTTAATCCAGATTACACTGATGCAGAATATGAGACAATAAAATGAGACAAAAAGTCCATCAGCTGAGGTGTTTAAGGGATAACTTTGATTTTCATTTCATGTCATGTTTCTTCTGTGTCTCTTGTACCTGTAAGTCTTTCCTTCCATCAAACATTCAGATATTATTACTGTAGATTTTTACTGAACAAATGTATTCTGACAGCTTCTGTTTTAGACTCCACTCCAGTATATGAGGAGATCAACCAACCAGAGTACACAAATACCAAAGACCTACAAAGATAAGGTATAGAAATATTTGAATTGACCTCTGATCTAAAAGGTCATGGACAGGACTTTGTTGGTGGAGTCTATTATCACTTTTAATTGTGACATCACAGATAAATATTTCATTGACAGGAAAAGTGAATGGTGCAGCAGCTGATGCAGCAGTTTATTCTGCAGTTGGATCAGGAACAGCTCTGGATAACCATGCTGTCATGTAGGAGGCATCACCTGCTGCTTTGTTCTGTTATGTAGAAGTGTAGAAGTGAGATTTGTGGTAAAAAGCAGACATTGTTGAACTACTTCTGCCTCTGGATCTTCTGCATCGTGTGTCCCACCAACAGCAACCTTGACAGTGATGAGGATTCTATGTGTTTAATTTCCACCTCAATAGTCGACACATTTGATCTTCTTTGAATATTTCAAGCTTCTTTAAGCTTTATTTTAGTAGCTGTCATGTTTTTATTTGCTTTTACATGTACTGCTGGACTTTTATTTTCATTCAATTTAAGTGAAAAACATAATCCATTGTGTTGCTTTATTCTAAGTCTAATATATTGTGAGGTATGAACAAACTCTGAACAGATCATGGTCAGTTTGAGTTTTTTTTTTTTTTTTTTTTTCTATGAATCAGTTAAATTTTATTTGTGCATCACATTTCATACAACTTGTGCAACAAAAATTGATTTACAGAGTTGAAACAAAAGCTAAATAAATGATTACTGTAATCATTATTATTTATTTATTTCACAAAAAACATCTTCTAATGTAAGGTTCCTGGTTCCAGCCTCCACAGAGGCCTTTCTGTGTGGAGTTTGCATGTTCTCCCTGTGCTTACGTGGGTCCTCACCGGGTACTCTGGCTTCCTCTCACAGTCCAAAGACATGCATGTTAGGTTAATTGGCATTCCTAAATTCTCCTTAGGTGTGAGTGAGTGTGTGAAAGGTTGTATGTCTACTTGCGGCCCTGCGGTGGACTGGAAACTTGTCCAGGGTGGACCCCTGCCTTTCGCCCGAAGTAAGCTGGGACAGGCTCCAGCAGACCCTCGTGACCCTGCACAGGACATAGCAGGTATAGATAATGGATGGATGGATTTTCTAATGTTCCAAGAACATGTTCCAGGTTGGTGAACCTCTTCCCATCATTAAATCTCAGATGTCCTGCCTCTCTGAAATGCTCCTTTTCTAACCAGTCCTGTAGTCTATTAACATAATCAGTTGTTAATTTCTCCTCCATTTGTTTTTGATTTGAACCAATTACTTTTCCAGCCTTTTGTTGCTCTGTTCAAACTTTTTGGAGATGTGTTGCTGCCATCAAAGTCAAAAGGAGCTAATATTTTCCATCAAATGGTTAAATGTCTGTTTCAATATCTGATATCTGCTTTATGTTCTGTTGGGAATAAAATATGAGTTTATAAGATTTATAAATCTTATTTGTTTTACACGGCATCCCAACTTTTTTGGAATTAGGGTTTCTTGTATACATATATAATACATACACAAATATATAGGTGTGTGTGTGATGTATTTTATGACTGTTTTTTGTCTTCTGTTTGTATGTAAATGAAAACAAAGAATATGCATTTTAATTTTTTATCTCAATAAAAGATACTTAATGTGATGAATATTTGATGTTTTTTTTTAATTGTTTGTAAAATGATCAATTGTCAACGTTTAGTACAAAGAATTTATTCTACAAGAAACTTGCATGTCTCACTGCACACTTTCACTTCTTTGGTGACTTTTTAAGTTCTTGTTGCAGTTTAGATGAAGATTATTGAAGTCAGATTTATGAGTCCACAAAACAATAAACATGAGTAACGAATATGAAAACCAACGTTGTTCTTCAGAGTTTGCAGCATTCTCACCACTGTGATTTAGAAATGAGCTTCTATAAAAGCAGATGTTATTGTGGTGCCATGTGTTTATGTTCAAAACTGATTTAAAGATTGGAATTTAAAAAGATGATGAATCCAAGTTTGATCAGTTTTTGGTGAAACTGGATGTTTTTATTTTTATATTTCTTTAGTCAGACTTCCACCAACAACATATATGAGAAGAGAGGAGCATTTAAGAAATGGAGTTATATTGACTAATAATATGACGTTTATTTGTTTCTTTCTTTTGTTGCAACATTCTGTTGTATTTTAATTACAGACATAAAATGTATATATTTATTTCTAATTTAATTTTAGACATGTGATTCGTGTCTCATGGTGCTTTTAGATGTTGCAAATGCTGAAGAGGCTTCTACAAAGGATAGACTGGTGCATCCTCAAATGTGGGAAGAGTAAGATGAAATACAATAAAATACAGTAAAAGAAAAATATATGTATTAGTAACTGTTAAACTTATAAACACCATGTTATTGTTTGATTTGCTTTTTCATCGTCTAAGTGTTGTTCTTGTCTCTTAATATTCCATGAACTTTGTTGTGTTCTTTATTTAAAAATTCAGAGTGAGATTATGGATCTTGAGGGAATTAATGATGGGAAGAGGTTCACCAATCTGGATCCCACCAACCTGCTGGCCCAGTAAGGAGGAGTCTCGGCAGAACGGGAGATTCAGGCATTCTGATAATAAATGACGTAGATGCAGGGGTGAAAGTGAGCCGGTCCAGTCTGGTTCTGTACCACTAAAAGATTCAGCTGCGGTACGCAGTACCAGGAAGATGGCAGAGCAGCTGTCTGCTATAAAGCCCAGTCGTCTCCCTGCGCCCAGCTGTCGAAATGTGAACCACACGTTTAATGTCTTTACATTCGTTGCAAAATGTCCCAGTTAAAATCAGTAGGAAAGTAAACAGTTGTGTTTCGTCTTATTATGATTCAGAAGAGCTCAGAAAAGAAACTACTTATGAGCAGTACAGTACGTGAGTGCGCTTACGTCTGAAATGCAGGTTGCTATGGTGATCGGTGCGTTTGGGATGTTTTCCACAACTGGTCTACACACATCAAGAAACGCCGCTTACGCAGGAAAGAACGAACAATAAATTACACCAACGAAATTCAACACATTCTTGTGATTGGCTGAAACACTTCAACATGATTTAAACATCTGTCAGTTATCATCTACAGACATTTTCAATAAAAACGGTGAGAAACACCACAAAACAGCCAAAAGATATTTGTCAAAGTAAAAATGCAGAGAAAAATAGCTTTTTTGTTCAAATGAAAAGATAGGGTCACTAAAGATGAGTTACCACAGAAAATCAGAAAAACAACCAGTGATGAAGATTTTAAACAAGCTGAGACTTGACTTCTGGTTGTTTATCAATGTTTCAATTAAAAGAAATAGTTTACCATATTGTCAAGTGTTTTTAATTTGTGTCTGCTCCACAGGCCTACAGGTAGCCTACAGTAAAATATTGAAATGCTTTTATCTGTATTTGTTTTGACTTTGCTACTTTAAAATGCATGAAGTGAGAGAGAAATGAAGGTTTTGGTCATAGTAGCAACAAGAATTTAAAACTACTTTCAGCCCTGCAGAGATGTGATAATAAATGACTTGTAGGTCTAGTAACTCTGTTGCAGCGTAGACGTGGTTTATTCATATGCTGAATGGTCAATCTGTCGCTGTGATTGGCCCACGTGCATTCGTTCATGAACACTGGCGTTACTTCTTCTCAGCAAATGGTGAGATCACCAGACTTGATGACTTTTTTGGAGGGGAGTTTACAATTTCATTAATTATACGCCTGTGCGACTTCGTGAGAACAACCAAGGTTGGTGTTTTTTTGTTGGTAATGATGTCATCGCCACAACTCTCTCCGTTTGTTTACACCGTGTTCTGGTTCTGCACGTGCTCCGCATCCGGCTCAAAGCTGTATGCTCTTTTTTCATGAGTCATCTCAGGGCAAACACACATATGTACTGTTTTTTTGTTTGTTTGTAGTTTTTAATGCAGATTCATGGTTGCATTTTGAGCCTGCAGTTTTCAACTCGTCTCCATGTTTACAAGACATTTTTGCAATATGATGTCTTTTTTTTGCCAGACACAGCTTTGTGTGGCCCAATATCAGATTATTTTTATTCATTTATTTATCTGTAGACATGGAGCCGAGTTGAAGAAAAGCCGGCTGTCACCAGATGTGTATGAGTAGTAAATGAGCACATAGATTTTCTTTGGTAGTCTCTTCCAGGGCACATAGGGCACTGAGGTTTATTTTAAGTTTGGTAACAGCGTAGTTGGTGCGATCATTTCACCAACCATAGTGGGCTGTCATGGCCAAAAATGCCAGGACCATTTTTTCGTCCCAGTCCAGCCCTGACCCCACACACTGAAAGAAGAGAGTGCTTCCCCACACAGAAGCTTCTGCAGCACTTTTAGAAGCTGTTCAGGGGACTGAATCTTGTCCTGATCCACCTGAGGCTGCAACTGGGCCAGGCAAGAGAATCAGAGGCCAGTTCTGCCCCCAAAGAAGGACTGAAAAACAAATACTGTTTGCTGCACATGTGAGAACTACATCTGCAAAGCCCAGAAACACACACTTATTATACTATACATCAGAGAGGATTTTAGTGGATTGTTCATCACAAATCTTTTATGTGATTTTATTCTTATTTTTTGTTTTGTTCATACATCTTGTGGGAGTAATGGTTCAGGTTATGGGAGAAGACTAGTATTTTGCATCCCTATAAGAAAATATAACTATGTTGCCAAAAAGTTCCAGACTGGTGACTGTTGTTTCTGTTCAATAAAATTCATTCAGAACTGCTTTTTATACATTTCACCTTGACAGTACTTTCAATAATAATATTAATAAACCTCTACGTTAGTAAAAAAAATACAGTTGTGTTGTGATAAAAACTAATGTCCACTGGTTACAGGAAGTATCTCTTCTGTACGCAAGATAAAACTCAGACATAAGTTTCATGATGCCCTCAGGGCTCTGAGATAACTTGTGTTGTGAGTGCCACAATACAAATAAAACTGAACTGAATTGAGTTGAATTGATGAATAACAGGTTGTTCCATCATGCAAAATACATTCAGAATTTAAAATTAAATTAAACTTGTTTATTCTAGGGGTTTAGTGAAGGGGGTCATTTTTGACCCTGAGGACAAGGGGCATATAGAGAATGTTAAGACTTTGCAAGGGTTAATATTTGCTCAGGGGTCAGACTCTGGGTCTCTGTAAAGCTTCTAGAGTCCATCTGTATTGTAATAGATTCTATGAAAATAACTGAACTTTACCTAGTCAGTCGACATCTTCAGTTTTCCTCAGGTTGCTTTTCTCTCTGCTTCTGTTTACTTTCTTATTTAAACACATTCACTTGGAGTCTGGAGACCGTTGTAAAAACTACTGCACCAACTCACCAGTAGGGGGTGCTACAGATCTCAAAATTGAACATTTGTTCTGTATTGCTTTAACTGTCAGTGATGGACTGGCGACCTGTCCAGGGTGGACCCCTGCCTTTCACCCAAAGAGAGCTGGGACAAACTCCAGCAGACCCCTGTGACCCTGCACAGGAATTAACGGGTACAGATGATGGATGGATGCTTGAACTGTGATTGGTGAACTGATGAAAATATCTGTGTGCCACTGATTTAAGCATATTTGAAAGGAAAAAAAATCATATTACATGCATACCTTAATCTAGACATATACATACATACACATATATTGACATAAGAATATGAACACATCTACATACATACTTGCATAAGCTGAAGTCAGTTAAATGTTAATTATCAGTTTGACATATTAGTGATAATTAATATCCAAATGTTATAGTTTCCAGTACAAGATTAAATATGACTTTACACACTCTCATCTACATAAACTTAATCACATGATTTTATATCTATGTAAAAAAGGGTGCAATATGTGACAAAGTTTAACAAATAATTAAAAAGATAAATCAACAGCACCACCTAGGGGCTTAAAAAACCCGAGGACTCTTTGAGGACCCACAGGTTCTTTTAAAATCAGGTGAGCAGAGTTAACAAGAAAACCAAGGACAACATTAAAATATTATAATAAAACCGAGTTTCTAAAGAGCAGATGGAGCCTACAAAAACAAAATGAAGTGGATAAAACAGATAATGCCTAAAAGAATGTCCATCGAGTGACCAACGTACCCTCCTGCCAGTCCTCTGTCCTGCCCTTCTCGGGGAGTCTCCTGTCCACATGTCCCACAAGCAGCTCCAGCGTCCACGACAGCCAGTCTCCCTCCACGGGTTCAGGCTGCTGCGCTTCAGGTTCCGGTGGCTCCGTCGCTGCAGCTGCGTGTTCCGTCTGGTTGCTGCGTTCTTCGGTTGGCTGCGTGCAGCACTCGTCTCTGCTGGTCTGCATCCCGGTCGCCGCATTCCGACTCGTTCTTCCCCATCCTCGTCCTCACGGTCCTGTTCCTAAGTGTCCCTGTCCTCTGGACGTGTCCCTGTCACGTAACGTGCCTTTTTGTTCTTGTTCTTGTCCCCCGTCCCCAACCACCAGTGGAGAGAGGGAGAAGACGGTGGAGAAGGAGAGAAGGAAGGAGGGAGAAAACGGGGAGACATGACCTGAGGAAGAGCAGCCCGCAACAAAGGGCGATGCAGGAGCACCCAGGTCCTGCACAGGTCCCAGACGACCCCCGCAGAAGGAGGTGCCCTGATAATACACACACCAACAACCCAGACATCCCATGGCCACATCAAGGCCCCCCCATGCACGAAAGGGCCCAAACACCTCCAATGTGAACAGCCAACCCTCCTCCATCCCAGCCACTGTACCTGTGTGTCCAGCTGAGTGCATTAAAAACAAAAAGTGGGGTGTGGAGGGTAGATGGTTCCCCCACACCCCAGCTTCCTCACAGCTATTTTATTTCATTTTTTTTTTTTGTCCTTTTTTTTTACACTCTCAAGTTCCACGAAACTCTATCACATACCAAGAAACATACAACACTTCTTGTTTTTACATGTTTTCTATATTTATGATGCACCACTTTGGTTTCTAAGAGCATGTATGACATCTTTTTAGACTTCTTCTTCTTTTGTTCCTTATTTTAAAGCAAAATGAACACAACTAAACATGCTCTGACCACAGATCACTTTGGCATGTGTGCATTTCCTCTTCTGGACATTTTTCTCTCACAATCTAATCTCCATGTCATGATCATATGAGCATCTAAAACTGAAAAAAGTGATACCAAATGCTGTGGGATGATGGTATTAAAAGCTGAGCTAAAATCCACCATCAGCATTGGTACATGGGAGTTCTTCCCCTCCAGACTTGCCAGGCTCAAATGGAGTGCAGAGGAAATGGCATCCTCTGTGGAGCGATTTGGTCGGTAAGCAAACTGGAATGTTTAAATATTGTATGTTTTATTTTTGTGTACATCAATGTCATGTAACAGAAGCAAAAGAGAGGAGGTAGAAACATCTTCTCACGCTAACTCCACCTCACTATTTCTGTTTTCTCGTCTTTGCTCTTTTCCTGTGAATGAAGTCGTGATCACACTTACAAAATGGAATTTAATCATAGCATAGAGAAAAGTCAGTTACTTCTGCTTTTTTATTTTCAACGTTTTGGTTGAGCTCAAACAGAATGATTGAGTACTTTTCTACACATCAGGGGAGAGTAGGGTCACATGAACCATGGGTACATTATCCCACCCCCCTGTATCTTGGCAACTGTATATTTCATATATTTTATATTTGTATATGATCATTAGTTCTAATGGTTTCATCATTATTATGTGTCCTGTTAGAAAAATATATATTTATACCTATGTATTTTTCTTATGTGTGTTGATTATTACCATATTAATGATGCATAATGTCATCCTAGACAACAGCTTTTCTCTTCTAATAAAATAAGATACTGAGAATATATTGTCTGCTTTGGTCTAATAAGATACTGACAACACAAAATGCACGAGAAAAGAGCTGGTAAAGGTTTGTGTAGCTGACTGGTTCACATAACTGGTTGGAACCAGTGATTCCACTCAAGGACAGTAGCTGAACACGGGTTGATGCTGAATGATGATTGGATGCCTGAATGTCGGATGATAATGAATTGTAACTGCATATATAATCCCTATGAGCTGAGAAGCACCTCAGCAAAATTTCTGTATGTAACCATACGCTGTGATCCTTGCAAGTAAAACTATATTCTTATAAAAAAGATACTTTGACTCTGAGTCTGATTGTATGTTAGGAAAACTTGGGTTCGAACTGATAGCGCCTTTTCTTACAGTCCTATTTGCAGATCAGATAAAGAGTTTTGTGGAACTTGAGAATGTAAAAAAAAAACCAAAAACATGGCCATCTTCGACTAATGAAATGGTGAAAAAAAAGGTCTCTTCTTCTCGCCTTTATTCATTTAACTCATCTTTTGTGCTGTGTAGATAGAGGTTTCTGCATATACACCTGAACACAAACAGGGGGAAGGGAAAACCAAACAAAATATGAGGAAGCTGAAGCATGGAGGAACCATCCACCCTCCAGACCCACCTTTTGTTTTTAATGCACTCAGCTAGACACACACACATGATGACACAAGAGACAGATAGTCAGGAGAGAGGGAACCAGGAATGTGCAGAGGGAGCAGCAGTTGCAAGAGAGGACAAAAATCAAGAGGAAAGAGCAACAACAAGCATCCAAATATGAGAAGGGGACATAAGTGACTTAGGGGTAAAGCATGATGGTCCTAAACAAGTGAAATTGTCCAACTATTCCCAGCACCACTTTGGGTTAAAAAAGCGTTCATTTAATTCAAAATGGTTTGAAGGCCTTCCGTGGTTAGAATATTCTGTAACTAAAGATGCAGCTTTTTGCTTCTCATGCAGGATGTTTGGTAAACATTTGAAACATGACATATTTATGAGCACTGGTTTAACTAACTGGAAAAAAAGCTTTGGATCTCTTTAGAGATCATCTGCCCATAAGGAAAGTTTGAAGGTCTGGCACAGTTTCAAAGTCAGTGCCATACATGGTAGTGCTGTTGAACAGCTACATTCAGCACATTGAGGCAGAAATTAAGGAGAGACAGCAGTACATGAGCTGTATTGTGGCTGTGACACAATTTTTAGCTAAACAAAACATTCCGTTCCGTGGCCACGACGAGGGAGCCTCCAGCCAAAATCAAGGAAATTTTCTTGAGTGCATGAAACTTTTAAAGCAGTTCAATCTTTATCTCCAGTCATGCTAACCCCCATCACATAGTACATATTTATCACCTTCGTTTCAAAATGAGACGATTGAGTGCTGAAGCAAAGGAGGTAACAGCAACTGTTGTGAGTGAACTGAAAAATGCAGGAATGTTTTCAGTTATTGCGGATGAGGCCAGAGATGGAAACGCTGAACAGTTGGCTGTATGTGTTCAGTACGTCACTAATGGGGAAGTAAAGGAGTGTTTGCTAGCAATGGTGGAATTGAGAGGATTTGATGCTGAATGCATCAATACTGTTATTGAAGAGCAGTTGGTTTGTAATGGCATTGAAAGTGTAAAGTGTGTTGCACAGGCTTATGATGGTGCATCTGTGATGAGTGGCACAGTTGGAGGGGTCCAAGTCAAATTCAAAGTCAAGCATCCAGAGGCCATTTATGTGCACTGCTATGCACATCAGCTAAACTTGGTGCTGTGCCATACCTGCCAGGCAATACCAAAGGCCAGGGACCTATTTGACCTGTTGCTCTCCCTGCTGTTCCAGAGTGCCTTTCTAGCATTAACACCTCCATGGCTGTGGGACTGCACATGAAACTCAGCAGATTCTCGACAGTATACCTGTTAATGATGTTCAAGGTCCTTCTGTCTGACTGAGAATCTGCAAAAAACATTTGCAGAGTGAAACAGTGGACCTGGCTAAGGTTACAGAGTGCTGTGTGTGACTCTCTGAAACAGATGCGCACAGATGATAAGGCTGCTGAGCTGTATGACACAGTGAAAACCATCTGTGCAGCAAATCAAATCCCTGAGCCATGTGCTACACCCAGACGAAGGGAGAAGCAGAAATGCACTGATGTGTATGTAGTGGAGTGTAGTTGTGGAGCAGTGAGTGACCTCAGTGATTCAGAGAAACTGAAAAGAAACCTGTATCTCCCTTGCCTTGACAGGATGGTTGCTGAGATGGATGAGTGTTTTTCATTTCTTAATGGCCAAATTCTCAGAGGTATTCAGGCCTGTGACCCTGAATGGGACAGTTTTCTCTGTGCAGAGCACCTTAGAGGTCTTTCAGATCATTACAATATTGGTCTGAAATCAGAGGAGGTTTTAGTGGCCACAAACTATCTAACCTCAAAAAAAGAAAGCCTTGCAATCAAAGATACGCAGTGTGTTTTCAACTTGCTGGATAAACTCATGTTCCCAACGCTAACACAGGTCATTCAGATTTCCCTAACAACCCCAGTCAATAGCTGTAGTTGTGAAAGGTCATTCAGTGTGTTGAGACGGCTCCACACTTGGCTGAGGTGCACCATGGGACAAGACAGGCTTCACCATCTTGCTATTTTAGTAATTGAGAAAGAAGAACTTTCAAAGCTGAGTCACGGTCAGGTGATGGACTGCTTTGCAAAAATGACAAATAGGTGGTACACTTTAATGATAAAAAAACAAACAAAAAAAAAACACCTCAGTTCAGATTGAATTGATTACTTGAGCTATAACCCTGAAAACTAGGCATCAGTGATAACTTAGGAGTGTGTATGAAGAGACTGATTTGTCATTGTTATGGCTTATATTCTTTTGCTGCCATGTTGGAAAATGTTCAACAAAATGTTTAAAATAAACATACTCGTACACTCACTAATATCTCACGTAGTGGTTTTGTCGTAGGGTAGGGGAGTGGGCATGTGTGTTTGGAAGGATGGTGATATGCGGTTAGGGGGCCAGTGCCCCAGTAGAACATCATACCTAGCAACATCCCTGTTTTGAAGAGCCTCAGTGGCATGGCATGCTTATTTTAGTGCTACTAAATGTTGATTTGTTGAAAACTCCACTTTTATTTTATGATTTTGGTCCAGTTTGACCATAATCCTAGCATATTTTATGGATTTTAAACTTTATTTTACTGTAAATAAAGTAAAGCCCCACCTTGAATCGCCACCTTATCGTGGTGGAGGAGTTTGTGTGGCCAAATGATCCCAGGAGCTATGCTGTCGGGGGCAAAATGCCCCTGGTAGGGTCTCCCATGGCAAATTGGTCCTGGGAGATGGGCCAGACTAAGAGCGATTCAAATGGACTCCTAGACAGAGAATAAATCAAGGACCATGGTGTCCCTTGCCCTGGTCAGGGTTACCGGGGTCCTCAGCAAACATGCCCATATGGAGACTCCATAGGTAAATGTAGAGTTACTGTGGGCCGCTGTGGACGAGGCAACCCCGCATTTATCCCACAAAAGGTTTTCTGGGGGTTAAGTGTGGGTTTGCCCATGTGGGTTTTTGTGGCAATCTCACATGGGTCTTCTGTGGGTTTACCCACATGGGGCCAGTCGTAGATTTGTCCCTAAAACTCCAAAACATGTCAAGCTCTAGTTACATTCGCAGTGAACAACACAGATCCACAGCAGCCAGAAAATCGGCTGTTACCATCGTGAAATGCGGGGCTCACATGTGACACCTCCCCAAAAGTTCTCAAAATGCCCGAGGCCGGTCTTGGTCATGTATACATATAGGCTACTACACACACACACACACACACACACACACACACACACACACACACACACAGGTTTGCAAAATTGACGTTTGTGTGTTTTGCTTTTCCCGTTTTCCCTCTACATTGCCCGTGAGTTATTTAGTTACATGTGGCACAAAGGTATGTAGTTTTTGTAAATGTATTTGGAAAAGTAAGAATAATTGATATGCATGAAATAATAAAAACAATTTCATTTATGAAGAACAGGTCTCTAATCATTCATGAATTTTGTGTAATTTTGGGAAGAAATCACATCGATCTGTTCCATTATTGCACAATGTTGTCATATGGCAACACACCCAAAAGAACCCCCCCAAAATAAAAAAAAAAGAAAGTCTAAAAAAAAATGTTAAAGCTCATTTTATATTTATGAAAGCACTGTAGTATTTTTTTCCATGATTACATCATAATGTGTGCAGTAGAGGTTTAAGGGGCCTGCAGTTGATTATTGAGAAAGGATATGAATAATTTTGGACACTTGAGATTTATGGTTTTCACCCTTTCACACTTTATATCTAAAATGAAATGGTCATGGCTTCAGACTTTTGTGCATGTCCTATTTATATCAAATCTGAAATAAAATAATAATCTATAAATGAGAAAACTAAGAAATTCCTTTTATTTGACAGGGGTCTGAATAATTTTGGACTTGAGTGTACATAAAATATAATATTTTACTCTCCAGTCCAACTGTGAAGCAGCTGGGAATGCTTCCGGTACTTTTCCAACATAAGTTTATCTGTCAACACCAGAGACTGGGGCAGCTTCTCCGCCATCTATAGATTCAGCTTGTATTTAAGAAAATTCAAATATTTTGACCTGAATTAAAGACACTTGGGGCTGACATCTGTCCATCTTTTGTTTTGCTGGGGAAGATTATATTACACTTATACATACTGTAAGGAGGTGTTATTGGTAATTAAGTCCACCTGTCTGTATTTTCCCTGATCTACACTACAATATTTGTGAGAAAAGATGCAATACTTAGTTCTGGTACCAACACGTTACCTATTCTGTGTGTACATAACAAGTGACTTTTATTATTATCATTGTTATTGCTGTCGTAATTTTTTTTAAATTTTTTTTTTTTAACAATAAATGATCCCACAGCTATTTTCAGGTCATTTAAATTATACTGGAATTGGCAATATTGTGACTTAAATTATTCAAAGAATAAGTGAGAAGCAGTTTATACGAACAGACATTCAGTACCAGAATTTGCAGCAGTGACGTGTTAGAGTTGTCCTGCAAAGTTGGTGTGTAGAAGACTTTCATATGTTTGTCAAGATGCTCAAAGAGAATGATCAAAGAGCAGCACTACCAGTGCAGCCAACAGCATCTCTGACTCTTGTCTGATATTTGAATAAAACAAGAATGTTTGGTCCTCTAACTTGAAGCAGAAGCCAGTGTCGTCCACAAAGTCTCTCTCTCTCTCCCCCTCATTCATTCTCCCACTCGCTGTGCTTCATAGAGCAGCCCTCACTCTCCTCTACCACCTCCTCCTCCTTCCATCCCCTTTTACACTCTGTTGATCAGCTCAGGAAAGGGAAAGTGGTTGTGTGAAACCTGAGGATCACTTGCAGACTGAGGAAGCAGCGAGAGCACGCACATCGGTTCTTAGCCTTAAGGTAAGATGATGCCAAAAGAACAGTTGATAGCACTTGGTCTTTGCACTGGATCTCAGTTTCTATGCATCGATTGATAGATGTTTCTCTTGCTAGAAAACAGACCAAACTCTGAGCAGTTAGCTGGACTGTGATGCACTATGATGGGTTTATGTGTGAAATTTAGGATTTTGAAAATGAAACCTTCATTGGGATTAAAATCATAGTCCTGATCGAGGTGTGACGATACTAGGTTTCATTTTATTTAGCGCTTTTTTTCAAAACACATATCTTTTTTTTTAATTTAATTTAATTTCTTTCCTCTGGAATTACCATCTGAAGAATATCAGTTTTTTTTTGTTGATTTAATTTGACAAATATTTGCATTGGGCACATTTTTGGCCTGAAAACAATGTGCTTGTCCTTGCCGCTGGAAAAATATCTTACGGTCATGAAACAACAGCTCAGGACACAAGATGAACATTATCCAGTCTAAAAAGGGCACTTTCAAATGTCTTGCATATTATTATTGCCTGTGCATAACTGGAGGCAAATAAAAATAGCAAATTAGCATATATTCCCAGACATAGCTCTTTAACTTGTGGTAGTTAGACTGATAATCACTCTTGATTTCAGTATTCAGAAAGTAATGTTTTCTGCAGTTTTATTTATATGTATTTTCTTTTTGGGTTATTCTTCATACTTGCAGTTTGGGCTTTTAGAACTGATTAAATGTTAAATCCTACTTTTGATACATACATAGTGACCTTCCAGCCATGTGCACACCACCTAAAGGGACAGAATGGAGGGAGGGACTGAAGCACATCCGTAAAGACCATGGCATCTCCAAGAAAGTCCTCCTTAACTGCTGCCTGGTGCGGCGCATCATCACCTGGGCCTCCCCAAACCCCAAAGGTACAATCAATCAGGACAATATCAACATTTTCAGAAAACCTGTTAAAAGTACTACATTGAATTTCCCTTCTGGGATAAATAAAGTATTTTTCATTTGCACTTGCATGTTTGACCTTTTTTTTTGCCAATAATTCAGTGTTTGTTTGTTTGTTTGTTTTTTTTAATAAAAAAATGGAGAAAATGGCATTAACAACAATTAAAATGAAAATGCAAGAAAAAAAAGTCAGTGAAACTCATGTGGTGATAAAGTCTTCAAACGAGTCAAAAGAATGAAGTAAAATCTGAATTTCAAAACGAGTAAAAGGGCAACTCTTTATGTATAAACTGAAATTATTAAAAAAAAAAAAAAGTGTCAACATAATTTTAAGCATATTCATGTGTTATCAATCAGCTTTTAAAGATTTTAAAGGAACACCAGAGTTTGATTTTTATTAGCATGAGATAGGATGACAGCAGACTGTGCCTTAAGTCACGACTGACAGCCCCTCTGAATTCACTTTGAACCTTGATCAATATTGATTCCTTCTCAGATTAAATATTTATGATCGTCAGCTGAATTTTCTCGCCACTGAAACAAGCAGTAAAACACAGAGAAAAATGGCTCTTTGGTCAAGTGCATACAGAGTGTGAATTTAGCCTCACTGTGTGTAAGGAAAACAATTTCCTGCTGGTGAAAGTATTTACTGACCTGATGGTGTTTATAGTTATTTATCTCTTAGATTTGATTACTTTTCATTCCTTTTTTTAATTAAAGTGTTTTTGATGCATCCAAAATATGTTTGGCTTATCTTGGTGATATTATGTTAGGTGAAGTAAAGTAATGTAAAATGGATAGTATTACTATTAATATACTATATATGTGTAGATCACACTATTTTAAAAATGGCGGCAATTCCTAGACGATAATGTTATAGTTTAGTGTGCATTTGATAACAATCCTGTGTGATCTGTCCTCATCTTCCTTTTGTTCTTTATAAATTACGCTTCTTTTGGGTCTAATTTTTGTATTCAATCTTAGAGACATGTCAAGCAATGCAATGAAATCTTGAGCTCGGTGAGATTGAGAGATACTCTGCAATTCTGATATGAGTTGTCAGCCAGCTGTTAAGATGGATTGCTCGCGCTTGGATATAAATGAGCTGTTAAACTGTCATGAATAGGTGCAAAAAAGAGTGTGTGCAGCTTTTTTGCTGAAGAAAAATATTTACAAAAGGCATCCAAACAGCTTGTTTTTGTCTTCAATAAGAGAAGCAAGATTGTGAATATTCACCTTTTTTGTTTTCATTTTGAATTGATTAGTGTTAATAAGGCAGGTGCAGTTTCCAGATCACATCGTCATTGCAGGTTTTTTTTTCTTTTTGTTTACCTTGGCTTGGCTGTTTCTCTCTCTCTCTCTCTCTCTCTCTCTCTCTCTCTCTCTCTCTCTCTCTCTCTCTCTCTCCATGTGTGTATGTGCACCTGCACAGTTATCATTTGAATCTGTCTTCTTATTGACATTTGAGCTGGCAACCACAGCTGGAGCTGCAGCTGGGCCCAGGTGCTTCTGTCAGCAATGTTGATATTAGACTTTCATTCCTTATATTTCCCTTCCTCATATAAACAAGCTGTCATCCAAGAGCAGGTTGCATTTTTTTGGCTGTCTTATTACAAAAGATATGGTGGTGGGTTATGCTGCAGTGTGTGTCTGTGTGTGTGGGTGTAATATAAAGGCTATTTTTTTCAGTCACAAGGTTACACAGCCACTGTTTTCAGCCCCCTCTGGTTGCATATAGTTCTCTTGTCCCTTCTCATTAGGCAGTGTCTTAAACTAATGATACTATCCTCCTGTGTTGCCCAAAATAACCTCTCAGCATGTAGATGATCACAGTAAAAACCTGCCAGGTGGCAATAGTGCCCTCTGGATGTTGGATCAGTCTCCAGAAAATGAGCATGCTCAATAAGTGGGTGTGTCTAGAAATACATGAGCAGCATGTTGTGTCCTTGAGCCAAATGTGTGCCATGAGAGAAGATTTTACAAATCCCTGACACTTTTAGACATGTTGATTGCTTTTTCATACATTTTCGTTGTCTAGTAGTTTATGCACCCTAAACACAACCTGTTAATATATATTTTTTTAAAATAGCTGTTTAATTACTTTACACTCAGGCTTTTTACTCATTAAAGAGAACTTGGAAAATCTCGAGAGCTATCTTAATCTTATGCGCTATATTAACTTGAATCATACTGAGGGTTTCTATATTCAATGTTCATTTATATATTTTTCCTATAAATTGGCTTAAACTTATTTGTATTAGTAGACTATAATTGTACTTTAACATACCTGCCAGGAGAGGGCAGCAAGGCACAGACTAATTTTATGACTAATTTGATGTCCTGTTCACTGCATTTACAATTTTAATGTGGAGTAAATTTAGTAATTTAACTTTATTAGGATACTGTAACACATGCAAATAATTGTACATCTTTTGAAATCTGCAACAGCATTTTGGAGGAAAAAAACCCTCATTCGAACAACATGAAATGAGGCTAAATAAAGTATATAATGTAAAGATGACAGCATCCTTAATGTGTTAGGGTGCAGTTGTTTACCTGGTTTTGATCTTTTCTATCATACACACATATAATTGGATATAGAAGTATTTGCACAGCGACTAGAAAGTAAAGAATAAAGATGTGATCAAAGCATCGACTTTCAGCTTCGATTTAGGTTTGACAAAAACATTTACCATGTAGGAACCAAAGCCTGTCGAGGCTAAAACGTATCTGTCAAAAGTGACATCACTGCCAGTATTTCCATATTTTTAAAAAAAAATCCCAGATGAAAATCCTTTGCATTAAATGATTGTCTGGGGCCCATGGACATCACCCCTCCCAAAATGCTCTACAAGGCCTTTGCTGCAGCTCCACTTTCACCTCCACTTACTGCTTGTTTGTCGGCTTCTCTGCCTTCAGCATTAACTCAGCAACTGAAAATTGTGCTCTACTGGAATTAGTTCAGGTGACGGACTTGGACATTAAAGAATATTCCATCTCTTTGGCTTCACAAAGTATCAATACTTGTATGTACATACTTGTACTGATACACAGTATGTTTAGTGTCATGCATCTGCACTGTGAGGTGCTGTTTGTTTGTTTGTTTATTTATTTATTTAGCATTTGGCTGAACGTCAGAGTGTTGTTCTTTAGAGAACCAAATTCGTATATTATATATCGCTTCTTATATCAACAGCAACTGGCAGCCGTACATGCCTATGACTTTTCACTGTCTCCATCATGTCTGGCACATGGTGTGGTATACTTTGAGCCATGAGCTGTTCTTTTCCTTCTCCAAGTCAGTCTCGGTTTTGTTCATCCAAAGAATCTAATTCCAGAACACGGGAAACTTTTATTTTTCTTCAGATGTTTTCCAGCAAAGTTTTGATTGTTGATTCATTATAAGAGGTTTGCACCTTCTCTCAAACCCTCCATATTTACAGTTATGTGGGTCTCTTTTCATCGTAGATTCTTCTTTACTATGTTCTTCTGTTGTGAAAATGACTCTTCTACACCAAGGAAAAGGTTCTGTGATCAGTCGCTTCTTGATATTGGTAACAGTGGACCACATCAGGCCAATTAATTTCTTTCTGTCTATACTCCGAATACTTTTTAAATCCTGGAAATGGAGAAACTTTGTTTATAATTGGTCATTTTTAGATAGTAAATGCCATATTTTTGCGAAACCTCTTAAAGCTGAATGTCCTGAATGTACACCACTTTGGTGTTTTACTTTAAATCCACTGTGGTTATAAATGAAAGCAACATATTGTCCAAATACTTCCAGCCCTGGCTCTGTATGTGCACATCACACACCTACCAACACTCAGGCAGAGATACTGTCATAAATTCTGTGAATCTCTGCACTGCAGCAGAAACTAAGTGACTCCAAATAGGCTCAAAGTAGCAAAGATGCAGTTATTCTCTTACAGTAAAATGGCAGAGTTAAATATGGAGATGGAGAAAAGTAAACAAGCACATTATATGATGGAGTATCCATGGAGGGAGAGAGAGAATATAAGAATGAAATCATGGTAATTATCACATGCTTTATTTTATATATAGAGACAAAGCCATGATGGAAGGCTATTTGTATTCCCTTTTAGGTCTTTGTCAGCTGAAATACAATTCAAGTAACGTAGAGGATAAATGTGATTAAGTAGAAATTCACCTCAAGATTCAGTTGTATTTAATTCACTTTCAATTATAGCTTATATACTATTTGAATTGTAGCTTTCAGCAT